>MU779009.1:102860-162760 GCA_026770625.1 Nicotiana glauca | reverse complement strand
CTTAAAATTGTAAAATCATTTTATTTGATATTTTTGGAATAATTTGCTTAGGGTAAAAATCACGTGCTCACAATAGGGAAAACAACAAGATCATCAATGCTCTGAAAGATTGACCGACGGGTATAATTACTACCTTCTTGAAAAAAAGGACCGACGGTAGCACTCTTGCCTCGAGGAGTGGAAATGATGGGACATCGAGCAGAGACCTATGAGACACGCCATCTGCCACGAAAGATTGCGCCGCGATCTGAATTGCCACTATAGAATCGCCAAAAAGAGATCGAGGAGTCGAGTGACAGAATCATTTTCCATCACTTTTTCATGAGAAACGCAGAGACTATCTGTACGCGGTAAATTACAAGACTTGATTTTTTGCTATCAAGACAATTATGGAATCCTTCTCCGACACCCCGAGGGTGGAAGGCCATGATCGAGTTCTCGTCCTCAGGGCTCATCGAGGTCTGAATAGAAGGAAGCACGACCCGAGGTTAGGGTAAGAAAAGAGGTCTCCGAAGCACATGGCTACACCTGACAAGACCGGTCTATCTACAGCCTATTGAGAGGACATGCGTCAGGCCGTCCCATCTTTCTACTGTTGTAAATAATATAAACGTACTTTATCGAGTCCCCTCGCCTATATAAGGGGGACTCACCCTTCCCTGTAAAGGGCTGATGTTGCTCAACTTCTCCAATAAGCAATAATCTCTCTCTCTCTCTCTCTCTCTCTCTCTCTCTCTCTCTCTCTCTCTCTCTCTCTCTCTCTCTCTCTTCTAAGTTATCCATGTTCTTCTACCCTGAGGTCGCTCTAGCATTTTATTGTTCTTCGTTTGTTCTTCATCATTTAGTTCAAGATTGACGGTATAAAGCCCTGTCTATCTATATCCTTACCTGTTATCCCCTTCCCGACTACCCTCGATAAGATCGATATAGGCTCGAGTCCTAGCCTCGAGGTACCTACTGGCTTGCTCTAAGCCCGGGAACGTCCCCTTACTGGTTTGATTATCCCTTTGGTCAGCTCGATCTTTATTATCTTACTTCATATTTTAACACCAATCGCCCTACAAACTAGCTCGGGAATAGATCACGTATTTTTAGAATCCCATTTATAAATTTAATTATTGTTACCATTTTTACGGTAAACATTTCGATTGTTTTTTTTGGAAATTTCGAAAGAAAAACTTCTAAAGAAGAAAGGAAATATTTTTGGAATTTTATTTTGAATTTATGAAAGAAATGCCTCTAAAGAAAAAGAAAATATTTTTGAATCTTGAGTTTTCTTTTCGATTTTTGAAAGAAGAATGAAAATATTTTTGGATTTTGAGAAGAAATTAAAAGAAAGTATTTTTATATTTTTTTTTAAAATTAGAGCCTAAAAGAAAGACTTTTTAAAGAAGCAAGTAATGAGAAATATTTTTGGATTTTTTTAAAATGGTGGTCCGGAACCGATGACATTTGCCTACGTATCTCATATTCGGTGAGAATCAGACCCGCACAGTTCGTCAGTTTTGATGCAATAGGAAAATATGACTTATTTTGAAATGACTTTTTCTTTTTTTTTAAAAAAAAAAATTCAGCAGAGTTTTAGGATAATTCAAATACCTACCTCTCACTTGTTTTTCTTCTTTTTTTTTTTTTTAATTTTCTTTTCCTATTCTAGAAACCAGTCAACATGCAAACTGAAACTGACAGATACACAAGTAGCACGTAAGATTCATCAGTATGGTCTTTTAATTTGGGTACACCTATCCTAGACGTACCCAAGCCCTATGTGAGTCCCCAAAGTCAAATGCACGTGATGCAAACAAGCGTTCCTACTAGGGATCAAACATGAGGCTGCTATTCTGTGTTTAAAATCGGATGTATTGTTCTAGACCTGGCTTACCCGAGCAGACAACGCGAGCCGGGGGGAGGCAACGTACCGGTAACCAAAAGGACATCCGACTTTGTAACTGATCTGATCCGCGTTCTAAATTAGGGTATGACACTAACAGAAAAGAAGAAACACCAGTGTGCACTTCCCGGGAGATTAGAAGAGAGGGGTTTCTCAGTAATTTATATACAGTTCAAATAATATAAAAGCAGTAGAAAGCAATATTTAGCACATTACGCCCAAACACGTAGAAAATCAGATAATAAATAAAAACCAACTATAACAGTAATTCTAAGCTCGAATTCTGAACCCTGAACCTGAAGTTCTGGGTTTTTTTCCCAGCAGAGTCGCCAGAGTTGCATACCTCCTTTTTCTACCCGAAAGGTTATAAGAGGAGTTTTTCCAATTAAAGTGACAATAATCGAAACGAGATTATTTATTCAAATTCAGAGTCGCCACTTGGGATAATTTATGGTGTCCCAAGTCACCGGTTTAAAATCCCGAATCGGGTAAAGTTGGCTCTATTTTATGGTCCGCGAACATAGAAGACCGGGTAAGGAATTTTGTTAACCCGGGAGAAGGTGTTAGGCATTCCCGAGTACCGTAGTTTTAGCACGGTCGTTCAACTATTAATAATTGGCCTAATTATCTGATTAATTACATGTTTTAAACTCATTGTACATTTTTAACTTTATAACCATTTTTATTTATTTAGTCAGTTTTTAGGATTTGTGGAATTGTTTCTTGAACAAGTTACGATGGTCATACACTTGCCTTTTTGGAACACATCGCAAACTACACTACATGAAATGCACCCACGATTTGACATGTTTATTTTAATTGTTATTCAAAGTTGTGATCGGGTCACATGAAATGTGCACCCAAATTGAGGATTATGTATCATGACTATACCACGGGAACCGTACCCATAGTCACGATGATTATTTATTAATCGCTCCTAAAGAAAGCTATTATGTTTGTAATTTATTTCCTATTATAATTTGAGATTATTGTAAATGGATGAAGTGTTGCCCTCTAGTGGTACTAAGACTTTTAAAGTCGCTCAAATCAAGACAGCAACTCAAAATGTTTGCCTAAATTTACCAACGTATAATTGATTGGACCCAAAAGCTTTACAAATTATTGCCAAAAGATTGTAATAAAAACAACCAAAACTTATCTAGTTAACTCTTATCAAACAAATAACAAATGGAGGCAATAGAACTTGAAATGGAAACCTCCTAAACATTCTTATTTCAAACTCAACACGGATAGAGCTTTTACAGGAAATAAGGCTGGGATAGGAGGACTTATAAGAAATTCAAATGCTGAATGGATATTGGTTTTTTCAGGAACAGTCCCAAATAACTCAATCATTTCTTCAGAATTACATGCTTTGTTGCAGGGTCTGAAATTAGCCTACTCAAACAACCTTGTTCTACTGGAGGTGGAAGTAGATTCTCAACAACTCATCACAACTCTTTACTCAACTAGTATCTTACAAGATAATTTGTCTACTGATTGCATGTACTTCCTGGACAGGTTAGGTAAACCTCTTGTGCTGCATGCGTACAGGGAACGGAATAGGGTGGCAGATAAATTAGCAAAGGAAGGCTGCAATTTTGGAGACTACCCAACAATGCACGTTTTGGATGTCAGCCCAGGCTTTGTTTGTACAGTTTTGAATGATGATAGGAATGCAGTTTTTAAACAAGTTGAGAGTGAAGTTCGAGAGCCTGTTTTGCAAAACCTTAGCACTCACTCTGAAAACTTTAATACTGTAAATAGGTATTGTATTGGTAGGGTTTCGGATAGTAGTACTAGTATCAGCCTTAATATTACTTTAGCACCAACAGCTGGTGCAATATCATGTAATATGTTGCAAAATATGCAGCCACCCTCTGTACGCAATGTTTAAGCTTATATATATATATCTTTTAAACCAAAAAAAAACTAATAACAAATGAAATAAAAAAATCACATTACGAAAAAATAACATCTACAAGGAATTGAGTAAAAAAACAGAAAAATTCTAGTAAAGGAAACTAACTAAAGCAACCATTGACAAAGCAGATAAGAAACTTAAGAATAGCAATGCTACATGAAATATATTAGGAATAAGCATAAATATTATACTACTGTTCCTAGTTAAAGAACAACAACAAATGTGAACAAATATTTTCAATACTCTGTTTTATGCTCAAACTGAGAAAAGGTACCAATATCTATAAGCTTCACCACAAAATAAAGCAAGAAATAGTAGAAACGAACCTAAAATTAAAGCTTTTCAATTAACGGAACTTCAGTGATTACAATAATTTAAACCGGCTCAAGTGAATCCGTGACACAGGATTGAAACAAACAGCAACAAGAAACATGAATCAACAAACTTGAACCAAATTAGCACCTCGACCGAAAAATTGAATAGAGAGCTCAAACAAGTGCTTCGATCGAAGCTTCGACGATGAGCCTCAAATAGACATCAAACGTTGCTGGAGAAACCTGATCTTTGCCGACGAACTCGAACTTCAAGGGTCGTTCATGGTGGTTCTCATGCAGACCTACGATGGTGATAGAAACATGTGGCCATAGGTGAAGCTTCACGTTGTTGCTTTGGTTGAGTTGCAACTCTCTGTGTGTGTGTTTAGCGTTAGGAAGATGGGTGAGGGTGATGTATGCTAGTTTCCGGCGATGGGAATGGGTCACTGGTTCTTTTCAGTCGAGAAAGAGAGAGGGTCTATTAAAGGTTGAAGAAGAAGAAGCTAAGTGTGTCTTCTTTTAGGTTAGAAGGGTCTGTTAGTTTTGTTTAAATCAAGAAGAAGAAGCTTATGGCTACGCTAAAGGTCGAAGAAGACGATATCAGAGGTCGTTGGTTTTTTTTTGTTTTTCAGTTATCTCTTCTCTCTGTGTGCTCTCTCTTTGTGATATATATGTCACGACCCGAATTTTCTACCCTCGGGAGTCGTGATGGCGCCTACTCGTAGAAGCTAAGCAAGCCAAATTTAGTTACTTTTCCTTTTATATACAATCCTTTTAGCAATAATATTTAAACAATGAAAAGTCAACAATAATAAGCAGAAGTCTTAAATTTAAATAGTTAAACAAGATACTGAATTCCAACATAATCTCTACCCAAGAACTGGAGTCACATACTCATGAACATCTAAGAAATACTAAATACAAGGTCTGAAAGAAACATAAATCTGTTTATCCCGAATACAAAGAGATGTCAGTCTAATGTAAGGATATAAAGGAGACACCGGGTCTGCGGACGCCTGCAAGGCTACCTCGGGTCTCTCCAGACTGAAGGTACGCTCCCGAACTAAAGTTGCTGCTGCTACTGCTCAAAATCTGAACCTGTGTAAAAATGCACAGAGTGTAGCATCGGCACAACCGACCCCATGTGCTAGTAAGTGCGTAGCCTAACCCCGGCGAAGTAGTGATGAGGCTAGACTGGACATCACATATACCTGTGCAGATATGTATACGAGTACAATGGAAAATAGCAAGAATATAACAATTAAAACTGGGGAGGGGAGCATGCTTCAGGGGTAACAGTTAGGAACAAATATCAGGAATAATGGTAAGTACATCTACAGTTTAACTTCTAGCAATAATGAATAAACAAGGCAACTTTCATATTTAACTCATCTCGTTGCAGGCGTGTAACCCGATCCCAATTCTCAATATCTCGTTGTAGGCGTAGCACCCGCTCCCATTTCAATATATCATGTGTGGTAGGCGTACCACTCGCTCCCATCTCAATATATCATGTGTGGTAGGCGTACCACTCGCTCCCATCTCAATATATCATGTGTGGTAGGCGTACCACTCGCTCCCATTTCAATATATCATGTGTTAGGCGTACCACCCGCTCCCATTTCAATATATCATGTGGTAGGCGTACCACCCGCTCCCATTTCAATATCACTTGTGGTAGGCGTACCACCTACTCCCTTTACTTTCAACACAATACACAATACGAGCCCGACAAGGGAACAATCAATTCATTACTCTTCCCTGCAAGGGAACAATCAAATAAATACTCTTCCCGACAAGGGAAAAATAGCAACAAGTCAAACATCCCAACAAGGGAGAGTCAGCTATAACCAATCCTATTCAACTTCTTCTTAACATTTATAATACCAATATTCAGTCAAGATTTTCATAGGATCAAGCAAGAGTGTACAATTTTCAAATTAAGACTCACGATCATGCTCGACACTGATGCATGAATACTTGTCACCATGCCCATACGTCGTACTCTACACAAAAGAGGTAGCAATTATGACTCAACTCCTAATCCCTCAATCTAGGGTTAAACCAAACACTTACCTCAACTTCTACGGCTAAATCAATCCACAATGACCGCCTTCCCTTTCGAATTTGGCTCCAACTCAATTAAATTTATACAATAAGGATTTTATAATATCAATATAGGCTAAACAAATCAAACCCAAAGCTTAAATATAGGTTTTCAAGATTTCTTCCCAAAATTCCAAAAATCGACCCCGGGCCTGTTTGGTCAAAATACGAGGTTCAGACCAAATTCATATTACCCATTCACCCACGAGCCAGAATATATAATTTATTTCCAAATCTGACCTCAAAACGGGGTCTAAATCAAGAAAAATCGAAAAGCCCTAACTCTACCCAATTTCCCCAATTTCTATCATAAATTACATGTTTTAGGCCAAGAATTTCAATAGATGATAATGAAAAATGAAGAAAACGAGTTAAACAATGCTTACCCAAGAAACTTTGGTAAAGAAATGCTCTACAAGTCGCCTAGAAGCTTTGGAGAAGAAAGGTTTTATGAAATTTTTGATAACTCCCGAAATGGTTCTGTTTGGATTTTTTAAAAATGACTGGGCGAACTTAAACCTACGCGTTTGCGATGGGACCTTCGCGTTCGTGATGGGTCGGGCTGATTAGCCTTCGCGTTCGCGTACTAAATGTCGCGTTCGTGATGAAGAAGCTGGTGACCCCATCCTCTGAACCCTATGCGTTTGCGTTTGACTGGGTCGCGTTCGCGAAGGGTACCCCCCTGAAGCTTCGCGTTCGCGGCTCCACCTTCACGTTCGCGAAGAGGAAACTTGGCACCTGGAAGATTTGTCTTACGCGTTCGCGAGTGAGACTACAGGAACGCGAAGAACAAAACCCATGGGCACTGAACAACAGAAACCTGCAACATTCCTAAGGCCTAAAACCACTCCGACACATCTCCAAATCACTCTCGAGCCCTCGGGGCTCTTAACCAAACACATGCACTAACTCACAACCTCATACGAACTTAACCGTGCGATGAATCGCCAAAATAACATCAAGAACAATGAATCAAACATCAAAACCAATAGTTTTTCTTCAAACTTCATAAACTTTCAAATTTGGAACTTATAGTCTGAAACACGTCTAACGACGTCCGATTTCAACCAAACTTCACAAAAATATCTTAATTCACATATAAGACCTGTACCGGGTGCCGGAACCAAAATACGAGCCCGATACCAATACGTTATAATCGATTTTCATTTCAATTTTCCTTAATAATTTCAAAAAAACAATTTTACTCAAAAATTTATTTCTAGGGCTTGGGACCTCGGAATTCGACTTCGGGCATACACACAAGTCCCATATTTTCCTACGGACCCTCCGGGACCGTCAAATCACGGGTCCTGGTCCATTTACCCAAAATATTGACTGAAGTCAAATTTATTCATATTAATATCAAAATTTAGCATTTTTCACATAGAATTCATATTGAGACCTTCCAGCTACGCGCCCGGACTGTGCACACAAATTGAGGTAACCCCAAATGAGGTTTTCAAGGCCTCGAAAGCACAGAAAGAGTAAGAAAATAAGTAATGACCTTTTGGGTTGTCACAATATATCTCTTAAGGAAAAAGTCAAAAATGTGTGGGACCCCCATGGAATCAAATGCCAGCCCCAAAATTTGTAGTGTGTGCATACGACGACAAAAAAAAGAAAGATAAAATGTGTGCAAAGGAACATGCACTATTAAGGATATTGAGGGAATATTTTTGTCATGAGGTGTAAAAAGTTAGTTGGTGCTATGATAAATATAATAAAAATAATGAAAAATACTATACTGTTATAATAAATATCAAAGTATGGTGGATGTCTACTCTTCTTCTATGATCTTTATCTCAAATGTTTAATGACATATTTAATGATATATTTTGTATGTTCAATGATATATTTCATGACATATTTTCTTTACTTTTTATGGCTATATAAAGGCCTTGTAATAGATAGAAAAATATACACAATTGAGAAGAAAATCTCTTCCTTCTCTCTATCTCCGTTTCTTATTTATGTTTTACTAAATTGCTTTATTTCCTTGTTCCATATTATTACTTTGGGTTATAGTTCATAACACGTTATCAGCATGATAAGGTAAGTATTTTATCTTATTTTTCTCTTTTAAATTCTTGAAAGTTTATAATTTGGTTTTAAATACAAGAAAAGACAATAAATTTTGATTATAACTCTAATGGAGTTAGTTGGAAATTATAACCACTCGAAGTGGTAAAATTTCAGTATCTTGCCATATCAAAGTCATGTATGATCGTGAGCACAAGAAGTGAAAACTAGTCCCATTGAATTTACTTCATTCTCATTATGTGATAAGTCTGAAAGAAGATAAAATTATTACCGTGAAGGTATCAATGGATGTGGATGTGGTAATAGACGAAATTATAATCATCATCATTGTGATAATGAGAATAATAAGGATTCTAATAAAGCTTCACTTCGTGAAAGTAATATTCGTCATCGAGTTGACATGAGATTTTATAAAGCACATATAGATGATTATGGTCCATTCAGGATATGAATGTGATAACATCTGATTTATTAATATATATTCATTCTTAGAAGAATATGAACGTGTTAGTGATAGAGAATATACCACACTCACCTCTAGAAGGAGGTTTGAGATGATATAAGAAAATAATATCATTATTATGGCATGAATGGTCATTAGTCACGTACCTATTGTACGCCAAAATATTTTGGCAATGTGATTATTAAAGGACAATAATAATGCAAGAAACATATCGTGCGTATAATTTTGACCATAACCATAATGGTATAAATTTCTCCTTAAAAGAGATATTCACCATATAGATATTAATGAATATATGGTAGTACCAAATTAATCGAGAGCTCTGGAAGAGCCAATTATTACTGTTTTGGAGAAACACAATTGATTACCAATAAGGTATTGTGTTGTAGTAAGTCTCAATGAAACTTATTTAGTTTCCAAAGTACACATGAAAGCTGTTGATTATATTGAGACTATAAATAAAGAAAAGATTTAATATCTTCTATTGCTACAATATGTAGCGAGATAATATGTATGTAAAAAGCTACCCGCTTTATTCTCTAGTTTGTATTACACAAATAAAAGAACACCATACTAAAGTGGATGTTTATTGGTGCAAAAACCCATATCATAATTAACTTGGAGTTTATTGATAATTGCACACGTCATGGTGTAAATCTGCAGTTGGCATAACTGATTTAGCCATATAAATTTAAGTATGATGTGCAAAAATAATAGAGAATTCACATGGGTAAATATTAAAGAACTAGAAAGTTCTTTACGAATTCTCTTATATTGCTCGTTCTCATTAATTAATAGATCAACTAAAATTGGAATTGTATCCCATGAATGCTGGAAATATCAAAGGTGAATATGGGCCCATTCACTGGCCATGTATACCACATAAGATGCATCTATAAGATGGTTACATGTGCGATTATTATTAACCCGCAACATGTTATTTGTGAGGTAACTTACTCAATAATTTAATTTAAAGTATATTCCAAATTTTCTATTCAATAAGTTCATCTTGATAAGTTGGTCTACATCACAGCTGGTTTATCAAAATGGTTTATTGAGTGCCTCCACTTAATAGCTAAACAATTGCTTATGAGAACAAAGTTTTGTATATCAGTTTGATATATGTTATATACGAAAGTAAATTATTTTCTCCCCTCACAAGTGGTTCATCATCAGGAACCAAATAAGTACATCTTATTATTATTGATGTGCAGTGTATATTTTGATTAATACCATAACGTACAAAGATGAGTTCTCAAAGTTGAGGAAACAAGTTAGTTTTTCTAACATGAGAGGGGGACAAGATACAACAGTTGAGAAAAATTTACATGGAATGAATTATTATTTATACATCTAGATCCTCGAATAAAATAATATGAATTTAAAGTTCATAAAAGGATAATTCATGTGCAATTTATTGCAAAGCATGCCAGATGCATTTGCTGACCCAAAGAAAGTAACTATATTCTCGCTGGAAATGCTCCTATTATAATAAGTCCTAGAAGGACAAAGTCTATGGTACTCTTAAAGCATATAGACAAATCAGTTTCAAATAAACTTCTTGATAAAGAAGATGAGCAAATGATCAAAAGGGTCATAATAAAGGAGGCAAGTGATCTAGAAGATCACATGACATAACACTTCATAAAATCTCATGAAAGATTCAGGTACCTGAACATATGAATGAAGAGATCTCTATGTTATGTCTTTATGAAAAATAAGGAGGTTGAAACCGATATAAAATGTTTGTCGATGACATCTATAATAGTGCTAAATATATATGAGGATCTTAAGTCAAGAGAAACAATTCAAGTAGAATTGGATTCATATGAAAGACATGTCGTTTTGGACATATAGTTCAAACACTTGATAATATAAAGTCAATGGTGTGTGCTATCACCTTTATGTATTTTATATGTCTGGCATGACATGAAAACTTGATATAAATCTAAACTCTATATATATGGCTTATTGACTATACTTATATGGCAATCCACGAACTATTTAAAATGCTGCTAGCATATGCAATTCTTGGAGAATTTTTTGTTCACGAATGACCACATCTTAAATGCAATTTGTGCACAAAGGAATCTTGCTATAATTATAAGCATAATAGACCAATCGATTCCAAAGATTAAAATACTTGAAGTAGGAGAGGGGAAAATGTTCAAGATGATCATAATAATGAGGCAACTGCTCTAGAAGAGCACCACAACATAAGACTTCATAAGACCTCATGTGAGAGGTCAGGTACATGTAAATAATGAGATAAAGGATCTGAATAAGTTTTGTTTTTATTGTGTAATAACTGAACCGATATAAAACGATCGTCGACGATGTTGTTAACATAATATAACGCTCAATATTAGTAATATTGACGAGGATCATGAGCTCAAATCTGTCATGAAATTTGGACAGATAAATGATTGGCCAAATGAAAAATACGCAATGAAAATTGACTTCACTTGAAAAAAATGTGAAGTTGGGCCGATAGTTCCAACACCTGAAAGTATAAAGCTAATGGAGGTATAAATGTGTTCTTGTGCAAAAAGTTCAAGTCGATAGACATAAAGATGACTTGTGACACAAGAAAATTAGTAAATATCCTCACATTGATTATATGGAGACATGTTCTCTTATGGTGGATATAATCATTTCAGGTATTAATCTGGCAATACATGAAAACTTGATATGCGTATAATGGAAATCATTGAAGGATTAAAATTGTTCTGAAGCATATTAATGTTTTCAAGAAATTTATTAAATAAAGCTTCAAAAATCCTTATACGGATTGAAACAATTAGGGTGCATGTGGTATAATCGCCAATATGAGTACCTATTGAAAGAAGGGTACAAGAATGATTCAATTTATCCTTGTATCTTTATAAAAAGATCTGGATTTGAATTTGTGATAATATCTGTGTATGTTGATGATTCAAATATCATTAGAACTCCCAGATAGCTTCATAAAGCAGTAGACTGTTTAAAAAAAGAATTTGAAATGAAAGATATTGGAAAGACAAAAAAATTTCTTGGTCTACAAATTGAGTATATGAAAGATGAAATTTTTATCCATAAATCAACATACATTGAAAAGATTTTAAAGCAATTTTATATGGATAAAGCACATGCTTTTAGTACCCCGATGGATGTGAGATCACTCGATATAAATAAAGATCCATTCCAACCTCATGAAAATAATGAGGAACTTCTTGGTCCTGAAGTACCATATCTTAGTGCAATTGATGCACTAATGTATCTTGCTAACACTACAAGGCGTGACATAATATTTTCAGTTAATGTCTTAGCAAGATATAGCTCAGCTCCTGCAAAGAGACATTGGAGTGAAATCAAACACATCTTGTGTTATCTAAAAGGTACTGCCAATGTGAGCTTATTTTATGGCAATGATTGCAATCCCGATCTTATTGGTTATGCCTATGCGGGGTATTTATCTGACAGCACAAGGCTTGATCACAAACATGCTATGTGTTTACATGTGGAGGCACTGTCATATCTTGGCGATTGACTAAGCAATCAATCATGGCTACTCCATCTAATCATGCTGAGATAATTGCTATTCATGAAGAAAGTCTAGAATGTGTCTGGTTGTGGTCTATAATACATATTATTCGAGACAAATATGGTTTGAATTATTAGAAACTACCCACAATTTTGTATGAAGACAATACAACATTCATAGCCCAATTGAAGGGAGAATTCATAAAAAGGAGCTAGGACAAAGAACATTTCACCAAAGTTATTTTTCATACAAGATCTTCAAAAGAATGGTGATATCAATGTGCAACAGATTCGTTCAAGTGATAATGTGGTTGATTTGTCACCAAATCTCTATCGATGTCAACCTTCAAGAAACTAGTGTACAAGATCGGGATGCGAATGATCAAGGATGTGAATTGATGCTCTCATCAGGGGGAGTTAATACGCATTGTACTCTTATTCCCTTACAAGGTTTTGTCCCACTGGTTTTTTCCTTGCAAGGTTTTTAACGAGGAAACCAAAAGGCGTATTTCTAAACATGTGTACTCATTTTCCTTTACTAGAACTTATGATATGTATAAACCCGTGGGGTGATAAGGAATCTGTTGGTGTAAAAATTTCTAAATTTTAAGACGTGGGCTCGGGGGTCGGGTTTTGGTAATTTCAGGATTTATGCCCTTTATTTATTATTTTCATTTGAGCTTCGTTCCCTTAGCATATTTTGATGCCCTCATTTTGATTTTGGATAGATTCGACGCACGTGGAGGCCGACTCGAGGGGCAAAGGCGTTGCGAGCTAGAGATTTAGCCGCTTCGAGGCGAGTAATGATAGTAAATGATGTTCTAAGCATTTGAAACCTCGGATTGCACATCGCAGTGCTATATTAAGGTGAGGCACACGCTTGATGATGAGCCTAGGGTCGTGCACTATTGGGGATTGTGACTTGGCCCGTCCTGATTGATGATTTTACCGCATGTTTGACTGAAACTTACTTGTTATCATCATTATTTGGGTTGAATGCCATATTTGGGCTTCGTGGCAACTATTTGAACCCTTCGAGGATTTTATTACTACTTCCTCACTATTCTGACTTATTTTTTTGAACTCAGTCATGTTAATTTTCACTGTTTTACTACTCAGCCATGTTTACTCAGTTTTAAGACTTAAATGATATTTTAAATAATGTTTGGGCTGAGAAACAACGTTTTACTGTTGCCCGAGGGGCTTGTGAGTACTTTTGACTGAGTAAGGCCAAGGGCCTATGTTGTGAGGAAACACTGATATTGGTTTGAGGCCAAGGGCCTAAGATATATATGCCATGAGGTGGTTTGATTGATATGAGGTTGAGGGCCTAGATTTGATGCAACGAGATGGCTTGTTATTGCGCTTGGTCCGTAATGGGCCCTTTCAGGATCTGCACACTCCCAATGAGCGCGGGTACCCATTGTGATGTGAGATTGAGCCCGTGGGGCTGGTATTGTTCTGAGATGTTGCCCGAGGGGAAAATTTCTATTTGTTTACTTTATCATAATTATCTTTCAATTACCTGTTTACTGGTTTAAAGAGGATTTTACTTGATTTTTACTGGTTTTCCTGATTTTAAGTGATTTTACTACTTCAATATAGAATGCATTGCGTTCTACGTGTTTTCTTACTTTCAGTCGTCATTAATATTTATTACTCATTAAGTAGGAGTATTCACTTTACTCCATGCACCCTGTGTGCAGATTCAAGCGTAGCTGGTTCCGCTCCAGAGTGCTGATTTCCTCCAGTTACAGGCGGGCCTTTCGGAGATTACGAGGTAGTTGTTAACGTCCACAGCCCCGTGTCTCTACTCCTCTATCATTTCTGTTCCTTTTCAACCATTTGGAGTAGTTTATGACTTTAGCAGACTTTATTGTGGCTCATAGATGCTCGTGACTTGTGATACCCCGGTTAGGGCTGTGTCGTGTTGGATTTTCCGTATTGTTGTCGATATTTCCGCTATTTAGTATTATTAAACTATGTATAGACTATTTTGTGTTGGTTAACTGCTTTAAAAGATGAATTGGGTTAAACTGGCTGGCCTTGTCTTCACGAGAGGCGCCATCACGACCGGATTTGGGGTTAGGGTCGTTACAACTTTTTATTCCTATATAAAGGACTTGTAATAGATAGGAAAATACACACAATTGAAGAAGAAAATCTCTTCCTTCTCTCTATCTCCATTTCTTGTTTGTGTTTTACTAAATTGCTTTTATTTCCTTGTTCCATATTGTTACTTTGAGTTATATTTCATAACATATACATACTAATTCCAAAAACTAGTAATATGTTACCAAAAATCAGCCAAAAAAAAAATAAACAACTATTTAAATTTTAAAAAAAAATGCCAAGAATATTTAAATGCCAATCAGTCACTGCTATTTGCTATAACCAAAGAAAAACATTTTCCATTTCTTATCTTCACGTTTGCAGCTACCGGTCTTTCTTTTTCTAATTTCTTCTTTTTCTTCTTTTTTTTCTAAAGATAAAATCCCAAAATACTAATTATTTAAAATAATAAGAAAAATAAGATAAAAATCTAAATAGCACTCAATATTTACTAAATATGTGCAACTTAAAATCACACTAAACCAGGCAAAAACATATATTTTTTTAAAATTCTCTTTTTATCTTTTGTAAAAAAAACATAATATAAAACTAATTAGACAAAGTCAATACGCTAAAAAATAGGAAAATATTTTTTGTAGTTTTTAAGTTTTAAGATAAAATAAAGCGTAAAAAAGTTCAAAATAGTGAAAATAGTACTGTTAGACCTAAAACTAATATCTAGGCACTAAAAGGTATAAAATTCCGGGGAGGGTAAAAATTACATGTCTATAGATAGTAGTGTACAGGCTGTTGCTGATGAAGGGGAGAAGAAAAAGCAGGCCCAAGAAAATAAAGCCCTTTGAGCCTAGATCCAAAGAATGAAGATAGCTGCCGAGAATCCGAAAAGGAGCCGAATGGATGAACAACTCATAAATGGTCTTAGGAGAACATATGTGAGTACGGAAATGATTTGGAAAAATTCGAAGGTAGTCTGGCAAAAGCTCGGGCAAAATTGGCAAGGAAAGGGAAATATGATAGAGAAGTCTCCAATCTGAAGAAAAAGCTAACTACTCTCGAGAAAGAAATGGCCAAACAAACAAAGAACTTTAAAGTAGAGAGGGAACATTGTTATGCACTGATGTCTTGGCTAGAAGAGGATATACAACAGTTGCCGGGTCAAAGCCATTATGACACCCAAGTGTTAGAAGCTAGGTCTCATCAAATTGGACGTTTGCTCCAAGAGAAAGGCATCATTAGGGAAAGGGTTAGAGCAATTGTCGACTACATCGTCATAAAATTCCATGAATGTGAGAACATGACTAGAACCACCTTCTTTGCCGTAGTGATGCCCTTTGTTCGCCAAATAATGAATGACCTGGATCGCCTCCAAGGAGATCTTGCACATAGGCCCGTGGTGAGACCGACTGATGTCCCGCGGGCCCCTGGAGTAGTTTTGGAAGAACTTATGTATTCTTGATTTTTGTTTCGAGTCTGTATTTCAGTTTTCAGTTCTAGAGTCTGTTTTAGTTTTTCAATTCATAGAATGGTATGATGGAGTCATTGTAATAGAAAAATTAGAAGTTTTTATTTCTAATGAAAATTTAGAATAAAACCCAAAATTGTTCTTTTCTTTTATTTCCATATTTATTCCTTGAAATATGTGATGACCTGATTCATGCGGCATCGTGATACGTAGGAAATCCCCATCGGATTCGGTCATAGTTTTAAATAACTCAAATAAAAAAGAAGATGGCAAAAAGAGAAAACCAAAAAAAAAAGAGGAAAAAGAGAGAAAACAAAAAATAAGAAAAAGAGGGGATACAAGAATAAGAATAAGAGAGAAAATAATAAGAAAGTGCAAAAGAGAGCAAAAACATGAAAAGCGCCAAAAGAAAAGAAAGATCAGGGAGATAAACAAAAAGCCGAGATGAGATACGCAACCGTTGCAAAGCATGTACAAATACATTTAACTGTATAGGTGCATCACATCCCCCAATGTGCGATTCCCAATGTGTTAATAGCCTCAAACTAACCGATTT
Source organism: Nicotiana glauca (assembly GCA_026770625.1). Taxonomy (NCBI): domain Eukaryota; kingdom Viridiplantae; phylum Streptophyta; class Magnoliopsida; order Solanales; family Solanaceae; genus Nicotiana; species Nicotiana glauca. Next base: position 146,409 of record MU779009.1, on the reverse strand, counting down.
TTTGTGTCTGCTATTGAGATCAAGTTCTGTTTTTAAGGTGGTTGGTTTTGTGGTAAGATCCAAGGGAAGTGTCGAAATGTCGTCAAAAAATCATCTACCAACAATTCCCATCCAACACAATAGCCCGATATTGATTATCCCAACATTAGAGTCAGCGGCTGCTGAAGAGAATATGGCAATGTGCCTCCGCATGTTGGGAATGTGGGAGGCTTGGTCTAACGGTAGAGAGCCACCTAGTGTTATACCTGGTTTCCCCAAGCTACTTCCCAGAGCAAGTGGAACCTCCAACATCCCAATCAATTGCTCGAACACCCCACTCGGATATCCCACCATCTCAGCCCATTTCACTGGAATGCCTTCTGAGGTTCGCCCCAGGCATTGATTTCGGGAGTGAATTCTAACATATTCAATGTACCACCAACCTCGGCTACGACACAGTCAACTTTACCCAGGCCAAGCTTTGAGCCATCATCCTTTGATTTCCAAGTACCATATTTCCCATCGGACACGACTTATTTTACCATCAATTCTTACCCTCAACAACCTCGGTATGAGTTTACATGAGACAAGAGAGAGCTACAAGGAATCCTGAGCTAGAGAAAATCACTCAAAAAATGAAAAGCATGGAACAAAGCTTCAATAATATACAAGGCTTAAGTGGCCAGAAGAGTGTATCCTACACTGACTTATGTATGTTCCCACATGTTCATTTGCCCATCGGTTTTAATACTCCCAAGTCCGAAAGTATGACAGACACGGAGACCCCATAGCCCACCTCAAGAGGTATTACAATCAGCTAAGAGGGGCGGGTGGAAAAGAAGAACTTCTAATGGCTTACTTCGGAGAGATTCTAGTCGGGATTGCATCTGAGTGGTATATGGATCAAGACACGTCTCTATAGCACATATAGGATGATTTGGATTGAGATTTTGTCAGGCAATTCTATTATAACATAGACATAGCTCCGGACAGAAATTCTTTGTCTAATTTCAAAAAGAAGTCTTCGGAGAGCTTCCGAGAATATGCTGTCAAGTGGTGTGAACAAGCTGCCAGGGTGAAACCCCCGATGGATGAGACCGAGATGGTCAGTGTCTTCCTACAATCCCAAGAGGCTGACTACTTCCTAAACATGATGTACTACCATGGGAAAGCCGTTTGCTGAGGCTATAAAAATTGGGGAGATGGTCGAGAATGGTTTGAAAATGGGCCGCATATTGAGCCAGTCCGGTATAAGAGCTATGTCCCAAGCAATCGAGAGCGGATCAAGGGGTGTAGCAAACCGAAAGAAGAAAAAAGAAGTGGCAATGGTAGCTTCAAGTCTGAGAAACCCCTATCAACCCCGAGGTTACTTCCCTTCAAAAACCCCACAGCATTATTATCCTCACCGGGATGCGGCTTATTCCATGACTCCTCAGCCTTATGAAATGATGAATTCCTAGTCATACGCTCCGCCGTAGCAACAATTCAATTAAAACCGAGCTCTACCTCCTAGAAATAACCCTCCTCACTAAGGTCCATATAATCCCCGTCCCCCGCAAAAGAATTTTTAATATAATGACCGTGCCTGTGAGCCACCCAGAAGAGCCACTTTCATGCCCATCGGTGAATCATACTCTAACCTTTTCCTTAAGTGGTCCAAATAGGTATGTTGTAGCTCATACCTCCAAACAGAAAAAACCCAGAGTCACTCTCCTACTGACCCGGTATCCGATGTGCTTATCATTCAAGGGCAAAAGGGCACGACATTGAGGATTGTTGGACTCTTAAAAGGGCGGTGGAAAATCTAATCGAGCAAAAGTGGGTAGTGCTGAGATATGAAGAGTTCCCCAATATGACAAATAACCCATTGTTGGCTCACAACAATGAGCCAGTTATTGGGGTGGTTTATGAAGATAAAGAGTTTAACCCAGTTCTGAAAACCATCATTGCTATCGCCGATGTTGAAAAGAAGTCAAGGGCAGCTGCAAAGCAAGATAAAGGGGATAAGAAGAGCAATTCCACCCCTTAAAGTGTAGAAAAGATGGTGGAAGCCAAAATAGGGATAGTACCTCTTAAAGATGCCATTATTTATGTTCTCCTGGCCCCTAAGAAAGAACATTTTGTGTTGAGTCCCCCAAGAGGTTTGAGCTAAACAAGGGACCTAAGATGTACGTACTGAGAGGGACTTATATGGAACAGGGGCCGGTAATTTCACCAAGGCTGAATGAGCCCGTAGTTATTAGCCACGCACCATAGAACCCCATGAAAGACCCCCACTGCAGTCCCCTGGAACTATAACAAAGCAGCGGTGACGTACAAGGGAAAATAAATCACAGGGAAGTGAATGAAACAAACTCGTCTAGGGAAATACCTCAACTTGGAGGAATTGAACAAAAACAAAAGAAGCATTTTACACTTAAAAATCCAGTCAGTGATGAAGAAGTAGAAGAATTCTTCCGAAAGATGAAGACCTCGGACTATGATGTAATTGACCAACTCTGGAAGTCTCCTCCTAGGTCTCAGTTTTGTCTCTACTCATAAGTTTTAATGAGCATAAAAAAGTGTTGGTAATGACCCTTAATGAAGCGTATGTTCCGATCAAAATCACTGTTGAGAAACTAAAAAGAATGGTAGAATGATTATTTAAAGTCAACCAAATTTCATTTATCGGAAATGACTTTCCCCCAAAAGGGGATGGCCACAACAAAGCTCTTCATGTGATAGTTAAATATGAAGGGTACTACGTGAAAAGAGTCATGCTGACTTTGCAATGAATGGAAATCGGGCCTGAGAAAATCATGCCTAACAATGTTTATGTACATGCTTTTGATGGCATCAAGAGAGACACAATCGGGGAAATCGATTTGATCTTAACTATCGGTACTATGGATTTTGAAGTGACGTTTCAGGCCTTGGACATGCACACCTCCTATAATTTTCTCCCCGGAAGGCCTTGGATCCATGATGCATGGGCCGTACCTTCTATTCTCCACCAAATGATGAAGTTTGAACATGAAGATCGAAATCGTGGTCCATGGAGAAGACGAGCAATCAATTTATAGGGACCCGTCAGTCCTATGTCTCGAGGCTAAAGAAGGTAGCGAACACATAGTCTATCAAGTTTTTGAGATTGTGGTCCCAGATTAGTGTGAGGAAGGAATCCTGTGTCCTTAACCCTTTTTGTCAAATGCGTTAATCATGGTCGGCACTAAAATGATCAAGCACAGGTATAAGCCTAGGAAGGGGCTCGGGGTATCTTTGTAAGGCATTACAGAGCCCATCACCTTGACTGCCAATGAGAACTTCTTTGGTGTCGGTTTATAAGCTACACAAGCCGACATGAAATGGGCTAAAGAACATAAGAACGATGGGTGGGTTCTACCTCAGCCAGTCTTGCATCTCGCCAGAACATTTGCCAAGCCAAGGTACGTAGAAGAAGAAGAAGAAGATGAGGCCTTCACGGCCGAAGAAATTTAGGACATATGTGGAGCCATGAGGAAAATGTTGTATGAGGCTCACATGGTCCAGCCGCGAGAAGGCTCGAGCACTCCTGAGGTGCAATATGTGGGACCAGATCCCAAGCTTCAAAATCCGAAGGCTACTCCATTCCCAGTCAGGCAGGAATCCCGGTAATTCAGTCTTGCTATCCTTTCTTTATTTCCGAGTTATTCCAGGGTGTAACTCAAATGTTTTCTTTTAGTTTATTGTCTTTTAAATTCCAATGTAAATCCTCATATATTCAAATTCAATGATGTGAAATCAATATTTCATCGTCTATGAATCTTTTTATTCTTTCTAATTTTTGTTACTTCTTCCTTCAGTTCCAATAATGCGGGCTTAAATAACATGATATGCTTGTGGACTTCATGCCCAGATCCTAATACGCTGTCTAATTGTGAAATAATTAATCAAGAACAAGAATACGATGAAGATGAGGCTTTTAGGGAAATAAACTGAGAATTGGAATAATTTGAGAGCAAGCCTAAGCCAAACTTAAATGAAAGTGAGCCAGTTAATTCGGGTAGTTCATAAGAGGTCCAGGAAACCAGGATAAGCATTCACACTGATGAAAGAACTAGGGATGCATTGATCCAACTTTTGTTCGAGTTCAAAGATGTGTTTGCCTGGTCCTATGATGATATTCCAGGACAAAGTACCGATTAGTGGTACATAAATTGCCAACTTACCCCAGTTATCCCCTTGTCCAACAAAAGCAAAGAAAGTTTAAAACAGATATCAGTGACAAGATTAAAGAAGAAGTCACCAAACATTTGAAAGCGGGTGTGATCCAAGTGATCCGATACACCACATGGTTGGCTAATATGGTCCCAGTGCCAAAGAAAGATGGTAAAACACGAGTGTGTGTTGACTATCAGTATTTGAATAAAGCAAGTACCAAGGACAACTTCCCGTTACCAATCATCCACAACCTTGTTGAAAACTGTGCCAAACATGAGATACAATCTTTAGTAGATTGTTATGCTGGGTATCATCAAGTCCTGATGGATGAAGAGGATGCAAAAAAGATGGCTTTTACCACACCTTGGGTTACTTATTGTTACAGGGTCATGTTGTTCGATTTGAAGAATGCCGGGGAAACTTACATGAGAGTTATGACTGCCATTTTCCATGACATGATGCACCAAGAAATTGAGGTGTATATGGACGATATTATCATTAAATCAAGAATGCAGGAAACCATGTTCGCGATCTGAGAAAGTTCTTTGAGCGTCTACGTAAGTATGACTTGAAGTTAAATCCAGCTAAATATGCATTTGGAGTTCCGTATGGGAAACTTTTGGGGTTTATTCAGTCGGGGGGCATCGAGATAGATCCAACAAAGATAAAGTCTATTCGGGATTTGCCTCCTCCGACAACCAAGAAAGAGGTTATGAGTCTATTGGGAAGGTTGAATTATATCAGCAGATTCATTGCTCAGTTAGCTTCTACATGTGAACCCGTATTTAAGTTGTTGAAGAAAGATGTGGCAACTAGATGGACAGATGAGTGTCAAGAAGCTTTCGACAATGTTAAAGAATATTTGTCGAATCCGTCAGTCTTGGTCCCACCCAAACCTAGGAGGCCTTTGTTTTTGTATCTGACAGTGTTGGAGAATTCCTATGGATGTGTTCTCGGGCAACATGATGTGACCGGGAAGAAAGAACAGGTAATATACTATTTGTACAAGAAGTTCACTAATTATGAGTCCAAATACACTTTATTGGAAAGGACTTGTTGTGCCCTAACTTGGGTCGCTCAAAAGCTTAGGCATTGTTTGTTGGCCTACACCACCTATCTCATCACCAGATTGGATCCTTTGAAATACATATTCCAAAAGTCAATGCCCACGGGGAGGTTAGCGAAATGGCAAATCCTGCTTATCGAGTTTGACATAGTCTATATCACCTGCACGGCAATGAAAGCTCAAGCTTTAGTGGATCACCTAGCTAAAAATTCTGTTGATGATGAATATCAGCCTTTGAGTACTTACTTTTCGGACGAGGAAGTAAATTCAGTTGAGGTAATTTCAGAAGACACCAATGCTTGGAAATGTTCTTCGATGGAGCTGCGAATGCAAAAGGTGACGGGATTGGGGCAATTTTGATCTCACCCACTGGTCAGCACTATTCGGCCACAGCCCAGCTTCAGTTTTTCTGAACGAACAACACGGTCGAGTATGAATCCTGCATTATGGGCATGAACATGGTAATAGATCAGAATGTGGAAAAATGGTTGATCATGGGAGATTCAGGCTTGATTATCCGGCAAGCTCAAGGTGAATAGGAAACTCGGGATGGTAATCTTATTCCATACAGGCAATATATTGAAGATATTAGCAGGCGGTTCAAATCCATCGAGTTTAGTTACATTCCTCGGTTTCACAATGAGTTGGCCGACGCACTAGCTACCTTGGCCTCAATGCTGCCATATCCGGGCAATGTCCACATCGACCCGTTGGAAATCCAAATTCAAGAAAGACATGGGTATTGCAATGTAGTTAGAATAGAGCCTGATGTTCAGTCATGGTATCATGATATCAAAAGATTCTTGAAAACAAAAGAATATCCCGAGCAAGCTAGTGGAGACCAAAAGAGAACCATTAGAAGGCTTGCCAGTGGCTTCTTCTTAAGCGGAGAAGTCTTATACAGAAGGACTCCAGATCCGAACCTTTTAAGATGTGTAGATGCCCAAGAGGTCGGAAGAATCATGAATGAAGTGCATGCAGGAGTGTGTGGTCCCCATATGAATGGGAACGTCCTTGTAAAGAAAATCCTTCGAGCAGGTTATTACTGGATGACTATGGAAAATGATTGCTTTAGTTTTTGTCCGAAAGTGTCATTAGTGTCAGGTACACGGTGACCTGATTCATGCACCACATTTAGAACTGCATCTTATATCAGCATCGTGGTCGTTCGTTGCTTGGGGTATGGATGTCATTGGGCCAATCGAGCCAAAAGCTTCAAATGGGCACATATTCATATTAGTTTCAATTGACTACTTCACAATGTGGGTCGAAGCAGTCACTCTCAAAGTCGTCACTAAGAAAGCAGTAGTGGACTTTATGTATTCCAACATTATTTATCATTTTGGTATTCCTAAATCTATCATTACGGACAATGCTACAAATTTGAATAGTCATTTGATGAGGTAGGTATGCGAACAATTTAAGATCACACATCGAAATTCTACCCCTTATCGGCCCAAAACTAACGGTGCTCTTGAAACAGCAAACAAAAATGTCACGACCCCAATCCGGCCCGGTCGTGATGGCACCTCTCGTGAAGATAAGGCCAGCCGACCCGGCACACATATTAACCCTTTAACAATTAAGAGTCATTTCTAAGCCTTTAATTAAACAATATTTCATAATAGAAGTCTAAAAGAACAGTGCAGAATTAATATACAATCCCAACCTCGGGGTGTCACAAGTCACGAGCATCTATTAGGGTATAAATACAACTACAAGGTCTGAGATATAAAAAACAGGACTGATGAATGAAAAGGGAGAAAAGTGGTGTTGCTAACGCTAGCAGCAACCTCGCTACACTCCGATAACTCTGCCGCCGATTAGCTAAAACCCGCTACCGGGTGTATAAATACCTGCATCTGCACATAAGGTGCAGGGAGTAAAGTGATTACTCCAACTCAGTGAGTAATAAAGGTAAATAACTACTGAGCATTAAGAAATCACGTAAAGAAAATCAATATGCTGTATAGAAGCAGTGTAAAACCTTTTGAGAAAAAGTAGTGAAGCTGTGAAAACTTTAGAAACATCTTAGCTCAATTTAAACCTCTTTTGAAAATGACTTTTTCATCGGTTATGCAAGTGAATGCAAAACAATTAGTGCCTATAAGCACAAAAAATCTGCATCTCAGGCAAAATTATTACAGTATAACAGGTAAGATGACAAGTAAATATGAAAGATGAACACATAAAGGTTTGCCCCTTGGGCAATATCTCAGAACAGTCCCAGTCCCCCGGGCTCACTCTCATAATAATATCAGCCCCTCGGGCTCACTCTCAGAACAATATCAGCTCCTCGGGCTCACTCTCATAATCACAATGGGTACCTGCACTCACTGCGGGTGTGCAGACTCCGGAAGGGCCCCTTACGGCCCAAGCGCTATATCAAGCCACCTCGTGGCATCAACTCTCGGCACTCAGCCTCACATCACTCAAGCCACCTCGTGGCGTATAAATGTATCTTAGGCCCTTGGCCTCATATCACTTATTTATCCTCACATCTGGCCCTCGGCCACACTCAGTCAGAAAATCATCACAAGCCCCTCGGGCATTAATAAAACAGTAGTTCTCAGCCCAAAACATCATTTAAAATATCATTTAACTCTCAAAACTAAGTGAAAGTGGCCAACTGGTAAAATAGTGGAAAACAGAATGACTGAGTTCAAGTAATAAGTCAATACAGTAAAGAAATAGTGATACGAATCCCCGAAGGGTTAAAATAGTTGGCACGAAGCCCAAATATGACAATCAGTCCAAATCATGATGATAACAAATAAGTTTCAGTCAAATACGCGGAAAAATCATCAATCAAGATGGACCAAGTCACAATCCTTAATAGTAAATGACACTACGCTCATCATCAAGCGCGTGTCTCACCTCAATATAGCACTACAATGTGCAATCCGGGGTTTCAAACCCTCAGAACATCATTTACAATTATTACTCACCTCGAACCGACGAAATCTCTAGCTCGTGATGCCTTTTACCCTCAAATCGGCCTCCACGCACGTCAAATCTATAAAAAAAACAGAACGAATACATCACAATATGCTAAGGGAACGAAGCCCAAGCAAAAACAATCAATAATGGGCACAAATCCCGAAATTACCAAAACCCGAGGCCCGAGCCCACTTCTCGAAACTCAAAATTTTTCACATCATTAGATTCCTTATCTCCTCACGAGTTCATACATATCAGAAGTTTTCAAATCTGACCCCAAATGGTCTTTCAAATCCCAAACCAAAAGTCCAATTTCTCAAGCCCTAGTTCTTCAATTTTAGGCCTAGTTTCCATGAATTCTAGGTGGATATCACAATATAATCGAGTTTTAAGGCCAAAGTTCTTACCTCGATTCGTTTCCCCTTGAATCTCTCTTTAATTTCCTTCAAGAATCTCCAAATACGAGCAGCTATGGGGGAAAAATGACCGAAAATCGCGGATGAAATAACTTAAAAGCTTTCTGCCCAGGCCTGACTTTCCTTCTTCGTGAACATGGTCAACCTCTCGTGAACGCGTAGCACAAACTTAAGTTTACCAATTTTTACCTTACGCAAATGCGACATGCCAGTTGCGAACGCAATGCTTCCCCAGCCTTGACCTTCCCGAACATGTCGCCACCATCGCGAACGCGATGACTTAATTCGACTGAAGCTCCAGCTGCTCAATCCTTCTATGCGAACGCGAGACCACAACTGCGAACACGATGCATAATCTCTCAGCCCTATGCGAACGCGTAGACTGTCTAGCGAACACCGAGGCTAAATTTCCACCTTCCTCAGCTGACTCTTCGCAAACGCGAGGGTCCTCTCGCGAACGCGAAGAGTAAAATACGTGCAACTGCTGAAGACCAAAATCTACAATTTTCTTCAACTTCAAATGATCCGATCAACCATCCGAAACTCACCCGAGGCCCCCGGGACCTCAACTAAAAGCACCAACACACCCTATAACCTCATTAAAACTTGTTCCAATCATCAAAACACCTCAAACAGCATCAAATTACCCAAAACTCATCGAATTCAAGCCTAAGTTTTCCAAAAACTTTTGATCAAAAACTTGACCAAACCACATCCAAATGACCTAAAATTTTGCACACACACACCAAATGACATAAAGAAGCTCCGACCCTCAGATCAAAATCTCACTTACCAACCGGAAATCACTAAAATATCAATTTCGCCAATTCAAGCCTAATTCTACTTCGGACCTCCAAAACCCATTCCGATCACACTTCTAAGTCCCAAATCACCTCTCGAAGCTAACCGAACCATCGAAACTCACATCCGAGCCCTCTAACACATAAGTTAACATCCGGTTGACTTTTTCAAGTTAAGCTTCCTTAAAAGAGACTAAGTGTCTCAAAACTTATCAAAAATCATTTCGGACTCGATCCTACCAACCCGATACCACAAAACACGGATAACAAAGCATAAAGAAGAAAAAATGGGGGAAACGGAGCGGTAACTCATGAGACGACTGGCCGGGTCGTCACATCCTCCCCAACTTAAACAAGCGTTCGTCACTGAATGTGCCCAGAGTTGTTCCAAAAGCCCATCAATCGCTGAATAACCTTACCATGCATATACACGAAGGTGATCCCACGTCACCCTATCTCATATAGGTCTAATAACACATTGTAATTGAAATTGCACAACCCAATCTAGCCCATAAACCTTAGAACCACATTTCCATTTCCGAAATCATACACAAGATCAGAACCTCACATCTATATTCAGAATAAGCCCGAACCAGCTGTAATAACCCATACCTGCAACCTCAGGTGCAATTATATGATATACCACATAACTCAAGCACTCGTAACGATAACTTCTATTTATATCAGCTGTACACAACAACCGAATACCGGTAGAAAACCTCTTATCAACTAAAGTCTCATCCCAACACTTTCATATACTGCCAATGATAACTAAAACATGCAGTGATCCATAACCATTTCTTAGGTTAACCATTCATGAAGCCACTTCTCCTTGGCAATTACCATAGCGATTTTTCGAGCCAAACCTCGATATTATCCTTCCATCATGCTGAAATCGAACCTGTTCGTATTCATTAATGATCTCAACGATCCCCTCTAATCCAACACACCACTTTGGTGATATGATACATCAATATAGGTCTAAGAAACAACTTGCATAATACGTGCACCAATAAGCAACGGTCCGAACATACTCAAATCATAAAAATAATTCAAAAGAAAGAGCTGTAACTCAAGCTCACCAGTACCATCGTAACACAACGCTGAGAACCCATCTCACATCATAGAAATAGAACACATTAATCTAACCCGAAAGGTCATATCTCCACGTAGTTTCGCTACAATGCGCGATCCTATCCAAATACTCCACATGAAATACCTCAAGTCACTATGCTCGAAATCGACAGCCACGCACAATTTGATGTCTGGAACCAAAGCAAGTCATTACACCCATGGTGAAAACAAATAGCATATATCACGCAAACCCGATAGGACATGACCGATACACCATTCACCGAGCAACACCCAATTACTTTTCCCGCTCGACTTCCACTATGAGACCCCAAATGAACCACACCATATGTGCCCATAACCAATAAATCATAACACCTCGCAACACAGAAAGGTAACTCATTAATCTCACCAGATTACTAATAAGCTCAATAACAGTCGAATCAACATATCCCTCCACAATACAATTCGGAGCCAACCAAGCTGACTCAAGTTAGAGCACGCATCCACATTGTCCTGCCAATGAACTCATTATCAAGGACACCTGAAGCTGGTCCTTCCACTCCTATAACTCTGGCGGTGCCATACGATACGGTGCCCGGCATCAAATCGATATCGAAATCAACAACCCTGCCCAGTGACATGTCCGGCCATAAGAAGCACATCTGAAAAGTCCCTCACCACCGGAATTGAATCAATGGTAGAAGCCTCTGCACCGACATCTGTCATAAAAATCTAAATAAGGGGGACAATCTTGCCCAGCCATCTGCTGGGTCTTAGGAAATATAAAACCACCCTACTAGGACATAATCTGTCACACCTTGCCACTCAATCATGGCATTCCCGGCATGGACAACAGCACCGCCTTGGCGCAATAGTCCAAAATGACACAACACGAAGACAACAAGTATGAACCCAATATCACTTCCAAATCTAACATACCAAGCATAAAAGATCCGCTCGAGTCTCCAGACACCGATAGTCACTAGACAGCCAATACACGCTACTCACAATAACAATATAGCCTAAACATGAGAACCCCCAGTCTCCAACTCCATATAGCACACAAATCACCATAACTGATCCCAAATTCTACCGTCTGAATACATATCACACCTCAAGTACCCAATCATTCCGCGAAAGATATTCTAAAACTCCCCTATGCCATAAAGCAAACTCGAATATCATCAGTCGATCTAACATGAAAGCACCGCAGTAATACATAAGTACTATCAACTTAATCACATTGCCTTTTATGAAACATATACCCTCGTCAAATCACTATGATTAGCAATACCATTTCCTTAATCATCTAAAGATCATTCACCCTAATTATTTGAAGCTCATTTCTCTAATCACCTAAAACTGCCCGTGCTGCTTAATAATTTTATGACTTTCCATTCAGAACTGAACCGTAACCTTACACACGAAAATCTCAATCCTCCACAACATATCGCATGTACCATACCATCCTGGGACAACATGAGAACTTCATCTCCCTTCCGAGCCACAAACATCTACGTACTCAACTAGTCAAGAATTTCCATTGTTCCCACCTAGAAGAAAATCACTATACATCCCATGCTCCGCATGCCCATAGAAAATATACATCTCCAAACCGCGGTAAAAACCATCAAGAACTCTCTGACTTCCCCTTGCACAAATCAGACCTGCCAGGAGTGAATCTTTCTAACCCGACCAAGCGAAGCAAACCGTCAAAACCTAAGAGCATTGCCGCAAAATACCTGTAAGAACTCATTACCTCGAACACACATAAGGAACAAATCATATCCTTACCATACCGGTCCGGTCTACTACCAAACTACCGCATCTATCTAAATTTCCTTCTGATTCATCTTCAACTTGATATTTCCTTCACCATAATTCCTCAAGTCAGACTTACCATATGGAACCAAGCATAAAGCCACAACGTCTAAGGATCATAAGTCTCTGAATACTTTCTTAAACATTTCCAAAAGTACCACATTCCAAATACTTTACTCTGAAGAACTTCTTGTGAATCTAAATTCGTTACTTTTACCTTCCTGGTATTGATACATAGAATCCCATAATTAACATAGGAATACCACAAGTCTTGACCTCTCCCAAGGGAGACTCAGTTTCTTATCACATATACAACTTTAAGATACCCAATTGTTATATGTAGAATCTTGAACACTTTAGAACCATTCTCGAGAGTCATTTACTCTATTTAAACTGCAATTAGCCTGATCAAACAAACAGAACCACCCGTGCCTCATTAGCACCCGACACCGCAGGGTGTGACCTCATCCCAATGCAAACAAGCACCTTCCTGCTCTATGCACCGAGCATTCTTTACCAACAACAACTTAAGACAACCTATGATTCTCACATACCTACGAAGCACCATATAACCTTTGTCAAAATTTTCCTTCACTCGAGCCATCCTCGAACTCAATCTCTGTAAGCCATAACTGACTCACCAACACGCCTCAAACTGGAACCAACATAGTACCTAACCGTGCAATCAACTTAATCAATAGCAAACTCCCTCACTTGGCTCGAAGCCATAGATCAAATCATACCCAATAACTCATAACGCATATACTCTATTGCTGCCATAATACCATAGTGATATTAAACTCAATCATTCATAAGCTTGTGGAAACACAAATCATCTAGAATTTTAACTCTTCTACAAATATCGTATTCACCCACACAACAGTTAAGCCCACTCTCTAGGCAACCCAATTTAGATTTCAACACATATTCTTCACTTGAAAATGAGATCTTCAAATAGACAATATAAGAATCACACAACCTTAGAACACTCCGCAGGAGATAACCCACCTGCTTTGCCTCCAACTAACATTTCTGTATACCTTCTACCATCACAAGCATTATGCAGTCACTTGATCTTCCTGAGTCTGGACTCATACCGCAACATAAAATTTACTTCACTCCCAACTAGGAACATGGAAAGATCCTTCACACGCCCAAAATTCGGGCTATACCTCGAATCAAGATGGACTTCAAGCATCTAGTAGTTATTCCATCATTCAGCAAACCCTTTTCGTCGCTTCTAAGTCATATGGATACACCTCGCAGTACTAACATACTCATCACATAGCCACAGCCGTCACTTCAACTAACATGGACACTACCGAACATATAAGTTCAAAAATACTTGTTCACACAATCAGCACCTCGGTGCTCAAGCCATAAGCAAAGATCCGGCCTCAAGTCCTCTAGATAGGCCCAACATCAAGTTCACAGAGATCACACCTCGCCCCTCGATCAGGGAGTCACAAGCCATCGAGGCACATCTGATACTGAGTGCTCATGCGCGCACCTGAATGCGTGGAAGGAATTCAAGGAGTTACATTTCAAGCTGAATCCAAGGACGCATGATAAGAATTCAAGAATGTGAAGTTTTCCTAAAGGTTCTGCAGCCTCTCGAAGATAAATACAGACATCTCCGTACCGATCCGCGAGACTCTACTAAACCTGCTCATGACTCGTAAGACCTATGTAATCTAGGCTCACATACCAACTTATCACAACCCCAATCCAGCCCGGTCGTGATGGCGCCTCTCGTGAAGACAAGGCCAATCGACCCAACACACATATTAACCCTTTAGCCATTAAGAGTCATTTTTAAGCCTTTAATTAAATAATATTTCATAATAGAAGTCTGAAAGAACAGTGCGAAATTTATATATAAGCCTGACCTCGGGGTGTCACAAGTCACGAGCATCTATTAAGGTATAAATACAACTACAAGTTTTGAGATATACAAAACAGGACTGATGAACGAAAAGGGAGAAAAGCGGTGCTGCGAACGCTGGCAGCTACCTCGATAAACTCCAATAACTCTACCACTGATTGGCCAAAACCCACTACCGGGTGTATAAATACCTACATCTGCACACAAGGTGTAGGGAGTAAAGTGAGTACTCCAACTCAGTGAGTAATAAAGGTAAATAACTACTGAGCAGTAAGAAATCACGTAAAGCAAATCAATTTGCTGTATAGAGCAGTGTAAAACCTTTTGAGAAAAAGCAGTGAAGCTATGAAATCTTTAGAAACATCTTAGCTCAGTTTAAATCTCTTTTGAAAATGACTTTTTCATTGGTTACTCAAATGAATGCAAAACAGTTAGTGCCTATAAGCATAGAAAATCCACCCCTCGGGCACAATTATCACAGCATAACAGGTAAAATGACAAGTAAATATGAAAGATGAACACATAAAGGTTTGCCCCTCGGGCAATATATCAGAACAGTCCCAGCCCCTCGGGTTCACTCTCATAACAATATCAACCCCTCGAGCTCACTCTTAGAACAATATCGGCCCCTCAAGCTCACTCTCGTAATCACAATGGGTACTCGCGCTCACTGTAAGTGTGCAGACTCCGGAGGGGCCCCTTATGGACCAAGCGCTATATCAAGCCACCTCGTGGCATCAACTCTTGGCTCTCGGCCTCACATCACTCAAGCCACCTCATGGCGTATAAATGTATCTCAGGCCCTCAATCTCATATCACTCAGTGTATCCTCACATCTGGCCCTCGGCCACACTCAGTCAGAAAATCATCACAAGCCCCTCGAGCATTAGTAAAACAGTAGTTCTCAGCCCAAAACATCATTTAAAATATCATCTAAGTCTCAAAACTGAGTGAAAGTGGCTGAGTGGTAAAATAGTGGAAAACAGCATGACTGAGATCAAGTGATAAGTCAATACAGTGAGGAAATAGTGATAAGAATTCCCGAAAGGTTCAAATAGTTGGCACGAAGCCCAAATATAGCAATCAGTCCAAATCATCATGAATTGATAACAAATAAGTTTCAGTCAAATATGCAGAAAAATCATCAATCGGGACGGACTAAGTCATAATCCCCAATAGCAAAAGACCCCACGCTCATCATCAAGCGCGTGTCTCACCTCAATATAGCACTATGATGTGCAATCCAGGGTTTCAAACCCTCAGAACATCATTTACAATCATTACTCACCTCGAACCAGCAAAATCTCTAGCTCATGACGCCTTTGCCCCTCAAATTGGCCTCCACGCACGCTGAATCTATCCAAAATCAGAATGAATACATCACAATATGCTAAGGGAACAAAGACCAAGTGAAAACAATCAATAACGGGCATAAATCCCAAAATTACCAAAACACGAGCCCCGGGCCCAGTTCTCAAAACTCGGAATTTTTCACATCATTAGATTCCTTATCTCCCCACGAGTTCATACATATCAAAATTTCTCAAATCCGACCCCAAATGTCTTTCAAATCCCAAATCAAAAGTCCAATTTCTCAAGCCCTAGTTCTTCAATTTTAGGCCTAGTTTCCATGAATTTCTAGGTGGATTTCACAATATAATCGAGTTTTAAGCCCAAAGTTCTTACCTCGAGTTGTTTCCCCACAAATCTCTCTTTAATTTCCTTCAAGAATCTCCAAAAATGAGCAGCTATGGGGGGAAAATGACCCAAAATTGTGGATGAAATAACTTAAAAGCTTTCTGCCCAGGCCTGACTTTCCTTCTTTGCGAACGCGGTCAACCTATAGCGAACGTGTAGCACAAACTAAAGTTGACCAGTTTTTATCTTACGCAAACGCGACATGCCAGTCGCGAACGCAATGCTTCCCCAGCCTTGATCTTCGCGAATGCGTCGCTTCCATCGCGAATGCGATGTTCCACTGAAGCTCCAGCTGCTCAATCCTTCTATGCGAACGCGAGACCACAACTGCAAACGTGATACACAATCTCTCAGCCCTACGTGAATGCATAGACTGCCTCGTGAACGCGGAAGCTAAATTTCCACCTTCCTCAGCTGACTCTTCGCAAACGCGATGGTCCTCTCGCGAACGCAAAGAGTAAAATGCCTGCAACTGTTGAAGACCAAAATCTGCAATTTTTATCAACTTCAAATGATCTGATCAACCCTCTGAAACTCACCCGAGGCCCCCGGGACCTCAACCATAAGCACCAACACACCCTATAACCTCATTCAAACTTGTTCTAATCATCAAAACACCTCAAACAACATCAAATTACCCAAAACTCATCGAATTCAAGCCTAAGTTTTCCAAAAACTTCCGAAATACACTTTTGATAAAAAACCTGACCAAACCACATCCGAATGACCTAAAATTTTGCACACACATCCCAAATTACATAACGAAGCTACTGCAACTCTCGGAATTCTATTTTAACCCTCGAATCAAAGTCTCACCTACCAACCGGAAATCGCCAAAATATCAACTTTGCCAATTCAAGCCTAATTCTACTTTGGACCTCCAAAACCCATTCCGATCACACTCCTAAGTTACAAATCACCTCCCGAAGCTAACCGACCCATTGGAACTCACATCCGAGTCCTCTAACACATAAGTCAACATTCGGTCGACTTTTTCAACTTAAGCTTCCTTAAAAGAGACTAAGTGTCTCAAATCTTATCAAAAATCATTCCGGACTCGATCCGACCAACCCGATATCATAAAACATGGATAACGAAGCATAAAAAGCAAAAATGGGGGAAACAGAGTGGTAGCTCATGAGACGAATGGTCGGTTCAACACAAAAAACATCAAAAAAATTCTTAGAAAAATGATTCAAAGTTCTAGACAATGGCATGAAAAGATGTCATTTGAATTGTTGGGATATCGCACAACTGTGCGCACATCAGTTGGAGCAACACCCTATCTACTGGTTTATGCTACCGAAGTCATGATACCCGCAGAAGTTGAAATTCCATCTCTCCGAATCATCGTTGAAGCTGAGATTAAGGATAATGAGTGGGTAAGACCCGTCAACAACATTTAACCTTGATTGATGAAAAGCTGATGGCCGCAGTTTGCCACGAGCAGTTGTATCAACAAAGAATGGCCCGTGCTTACAACAAGAATGTGCGGCCTAGGAACTTTGAAGTGGGGCAACTCGTTTTGAGACACATTCTCCCGCATCACAAGGAAGCAAAAGGAAAGTTCACTCCAAACTGGAAGGGGCCGTACATTATAAGAAAATTATTGCTGGAAGGGCCATTGTACTTGGGATAAATTTAAGGAAATGACAATGCAGACGCGGTCAAAAGGTATTATGTTTAACCCTTCTGCGGTATTGATATTATCCGATTAGGATGACGAAGGCTTTCATTCTCGCTACCCCAAACACTTCAACCCTTTGCTAACCCTTTGAGCCGGTTACCTTTCTTTGATTACCCTCTTTGGAACCCAAAAACATTTTTAAAATAAAGTTTTCTTGAACTACATTCGACTTGATTCCGAAAGGATACATAGAAAGCCTCTCTCTGGTGTTCATTCACACCAAAACAAAATTCCACATTCCCCTCTAAAATTGAAACTGGGGCAGAAGTTATAATTGTTCGGCGAAGGTTCGCCTGAAAATTTTCCAAAGTTGTAATTCAATCCAAAATCTTTTACCCTAAATCATGTTCAATGTCCTTCTGATCAATCGATAAAGATGTTAAAAATAGAAAATGTGTTGTTTATTTGAATCTGATACAATCAAATGAGAGAAATAAAATGAGAGAGTCTTATTGGTGAAAACCCACATGGGCACCGCAAGGCGACGGTGAGAAGAGAAATTAAAAATGAGAGTCTTGTTAGTGAAAACTCGCAGAGAGCACTATAAGGTGATGATGATAAAAGAAATGAGAGAGTTCAGTTGATGAAAACCTGTAAAGGGCGCCACAGATCGAAAAAGGGAATCACTTACAACCATCAGCATTGATAAGAGTCCCGGCAAGGTTTCTCGGTTTTGAGATATGGATTATGAAGGGTCTTTATGAGATAGGATGGTTACGTTGATCGGGTATCCAGTCCAAGAATCATGTCATGTCTATTGAAGTATGCAGGCACTCTAGATAAGTTCTTCTTTCCTTTCCCCGAAAGGGACATTTCTCGTTTAGTTTCTCTATCATGTCCTTTGTTTACATTTTTTTGAATCCCTTTTGGTTTAATCCTCTTCCGAAACTAATACAAAGAAGAGATGGCAAGGTTAGTTTTATAGGGTGTTGTTTAAAAAAAGCTAAAGTTCAAAAGGAAAGCGCCCAACCTCAGCAGGTGCATCAAGTCGATCTCGACTGGCCATAATGGCCGATATTCCAGAGTCAAAATTATTAAAAAGGAAAGAAATCCGAAGTCAATTGCCCATAAAAGCAAAATAAGATGAAAAGGTCAAAGCCCCACACGGGCTAACCATTATGTGAAATTTTGAAAAGTCAAGACCCCTGGGTTTAGAAAAGAGATCGATTTCCAGAAAGTCAGCAAGCAATGGAGATTTTCATCGAAAGAATTGGGCCGAGATCAAGTGATCAAAATAATAAAGGTCACAAAACCAACCACCATTTCAAACTGACGAATTGTTCTTTGATTTGAAAACGGGAAAATAGGTAAAGTCCAAAACAACCTTGCAAGAAGCAGGTGCAATAAAAGCAAGGCACGCAGAAACCAAAACGGTTCTGCAGCAAAAGTTGACCCTAAAAGGGAAGTCCTTTTAAACTCATCATTCACTCACCTAAATAAAATGAAAATGAAGTTTTAAAAAAAAGAAAAAAAAAAGAAGTAAAAAAAGAGAGAAATAAGTAAAAGAAAAGAAGAAGAAAGATTCAAAATCATGATAGTATAGGGTCTCCAATCCCTAGCTGCGTCTTTTCCAACATAGGTTCCCACTCCTTAGCTGATTCCATCGTAACCGAGTAATCTTTCCAACATAGGGTCCCACCCCCCTAGTTGATCCCCGGCATAACCCGATGAATTTCCTAGCATAACCCGTGGACCTCCTAAGCATAACTTGAGGACCTTTTCCACATAACCCGATGACCTTTCCTGGCATAACTCGTGGACCTCCTCAGCATAACCCGAGGACCTTTTCTGGCATAACCCGATGACCTTTTCCCCCATAACCCATGGACCTCCCCAGCATAACCCAAGGACCTTTTTCGGTATAACCCGATGACATTTCCCGACATAACTTGTCGACCACCCATGCATAACCCGAGGACCGTTTTTCCAGCATAACCCGATGACCTTTCCCGGCATAACTCTTGGACCTCCCCGGCATAACCCGAGGACCTTTTCCGACATAATCCAATGACCTTTCCCGGCATAACTAGTGGACCTCCCCGACGTAACCTGAGGACCTTTTTCGGCATAACCCGATGACCTTTTCCGGCATAACTCGTGGACCTCCCCTAACCCGAGGACCTTTTTTTTGGCATAACCCAATGACCTTTCCCGGTATAACCCATAGACATCCCTGGCATAACCCGAGGGCCTTTTTCTGGCATAACCTGATAACTTTCTCGGCATAACCCGTGGACCTTCCCGGCATAAGCCGAGGACCTTTTTTCGGCATAACCCAAGGAACTTTTCTGGCGTAACCCAGTCTTTTTTTTCCAGCATAACCTGGTAATCTTCCCAACTTAGGGCCTCCGATCCCCTTCCGATTTCACTTTAGATATATGGTCTTCACTCCTTAATCTCTTTTTCTCAAGGATACACAATCCCGATTTTATTGCTTTCAATAAAGAAATAGTTTAGATTTTGTTATAATAACTCACAAAATTTTTCTAGTGAAAACTAGGATAGAAAAATTCCGTTTGTTTGTTTGTTTTAGTGTCTAGCAGGTTACACCTCAAGACACAGGGTTCGAGATAACCAAAAGAAAAACTCTCAATCTAGAATAAAGAAAAGAAGTGAACTTCAAGTGCATAAGCAGAGAAAAGATGCGAACTACTCAAGATACGATTAAAGTTATAAGCTTTGCATGTCCCGCATTGATCTGAAAAGCTGAAAAAGAACGAACCAGTGTTTGCAGCTAACGAGCATCAAGATTCAGATCAGTGTTTGCAGGAAGAAACAGCCAAGACTTAAGATCAAGCTTTAGAAGGTTTATAGATAAGAATCTCGTAACTCATAGTTGATAGGTTTAGCTAGTTTAGTTTTTCATCTTTTATTTTGGTGTAATAAGGAGCTCAACAAGCAGAAACAGCAGCAACAGCGATGATATAACATATTTCTGGTAGTCACAGCTATCAAAACTTCTAGAATTACACTGACATGATTCTTTTATAGCCAAGGATATGTAGGCAACCTCCGAAGCAAGGTTCGGTCAGACTTTTTCAAAAGATGCTTCTCGTGGAGTTTCAAACGGGCAAAAATCGCTCGTAATTGCTTATTTTATCTTCGCCCGAAAATCCATCATATTTCCGAGCAAAGAGGGGCAGTTGTGAGCATGTGATTTTTGCCCTATATGAGTTACTTCTATAAAATCTAAAATAAATTTTTTTCTAATTATTTGTAATTTTTATAGGATTTTATTAATTGTTTACATTTTTGTGCACGTTTAATTTTCTTAAAAATCATAAAAATGTCAAAAATACCATGCATTGCATTTAAATTTTTGTTTTTATATTTTTAGGATTAATGAGTTAATTAATTATTTTATTAAAAATAAAAATCACAAAAATGGCTCATTTTACATTTTTACCTTTTAATTTTTAGATTAATAATTTTTCTCTTTTAATTTAGGATCAAGTAATTTTTATAATTATTATAATTAGATAATTAGTTTAAATACATTTTAGATTAATTTAAAATTTTAATATAGGATTTTTAATTAAAGAAAAATAAAGAAAAGGAAATAAGAAAAGAGATTTGGAAAAGGAAAAATGGGCTAGTTATTCGAATTCGGGCTACCTAGAGACCAAATCTGGTTGCCCAATTGCCTATTTACCCGTTCAAGCCCCAAGACCAAAGCCAAACCCACCCAGTCCAATTCCCCACTTACCAAAATGAACCCGTTTCACTCCTTTCCAATCCCAAATGTTGATCATCCCAGATCCAACGGCCGGGAACTAACCAATCCTACCCATATAACTGTCTGAACCCATCCCCCATCCCCCATCCCCCAAACCCTAAAATCTCTTCTCATTTTTGTCTCTCAGCCTCAGAGACATGAAACCCTAGCCGCCTAAAAAAATCTCGTCGTCTCCGCCGTGGTCCGCCGACCGAAAATCACTTCACGGCTGCAGACTACCTCCAAACTGCCTCAAATGAGCACCATATAATCACCTCACCATCCTATTTCCATATATCACAACCACTCCTTTCAAACAAGCCTAGAACTTCTCGAATCTCCGATCTAAGATCCAAAACCTTAACTTTTCCACTTACAATTTCAGGCAGCTTCTAGGTCATTTGAACCCAAGACTTCAATTAATCGATTGCTTTTGATAAGAGAAATCGATTGATGGTCATCTAACGTTCATCTTTACCCCGTAAAATTTGGTCAGAGTTCGTTAGATGGTCCAGTTTTATTTTTGAAAAATGGATATTAGGTAACTTCTTCTACCTTCTCTTTAGTTTTTCTTTTTCTTTGTTGTTGATTCCTCTTCGTGGTAAATTATTTATGTTAAACCGCATGATTTTAAGGTTTTTTATCTTTTTAAACTATTTGCTGTTTGTTTACACATTTTTCATTAGATTACTCAAAGCCTGTTAAAACTTTATTTCAATTTTGCATAAGTTTAGCTTAACTAAAGTTCTGGTGAATTGTTATTTCTGTCTTTGTTTTCATCTTTTCTTGTTTAATTGCTCCTCTCCTACATTCTGTAATTAAATTTTAGCATATTAATTCATAAATTAATTATTTTAATTTCTAGGATTCCTTTGGGATTTTTCCCTGATAATTTTTGGTTCAGTTACTGTGTAAATGCATTTAGCCATTTAAGTTTAGTCTTGTTTAGGTTTAATTGGATAATCATTTTTGTTTACTAATTAGGTTAGTATTAAGTTTAAATTGCATCCTTTTGGTGTTGTTTGCCCTTTTTGATTTGGATTCTAATCCTTTGATGACTGTTGTCCTTGATTTGTAAATCATTAGAACTTATAGGGACCTAATTGAATTTAAGAGTCTTAGGACAATTTTCAGAAAAAATACCTAGGAATAAAAGTTTCCAGAAATGGTACGATTGTCTTAGCTGTTGTAAAAAGATGCTGAAAAATACGATAAAAGGGACAGTTGTACCAGGTCTATGTAAAAGAACAGTACTATTTTCAGAATTAGGATAAGGAATATTCTTAAAGAATACCCATCCTAGGAAGTCTATATATAGATACTATTCTTCTGAAAATGGGGATCATATTTTAAAAACCCTAGAAAATACTCTCTAAAGTTCAGCTGCTGTTTTGAAAAAGAGTTGATTCCCTTGGCTGTTGATTTTAACAAAAATATTCAAAAATACTCCTTGGTATTTCTGGTCTCCACAGGCTGAGAAACATGGTTTGAAAGTGAAGATTTCCTAGTTTTCCTTGGGGTATATCATTTATTTAGCTTATGTAGCTATTTGTTGAAGTCTGGTTCTTGATTTTGGGTTGCTAGCTTCAAGTTATGTTGTTGTTTCATTGTTCTAAGCTATTCAGCCACCTTATTCATCTATTGGTTGCTGGTTTTGTTGCTGTTTTTAGGTATTAACCTCAGCTTTTTCTCCATGTAATGCTTTAATGATTTGTTGAAATGGTATAAAATTAGATTTGTAAATGGTATGTGTTGAAATGAATGTCTTTCATGATTGCTTTGATTATGTGAGTTTAAAGTTTGAGGTGATTTGGTATGAATAACTTAGCTAACACCTGAATGCTTTGTAACTTTATTTTGTAAATAGCTTTGTTTTGAGGATGTTCCAAACATTCTGTTTGTTAATGCTGACCATGAAATTTAGTCATGTCTTATAATCTTTCTTCTACCAAAATAAATGGTCTGCTGTTTACTTAAGGTTATTTGTTTCTGTCTGTTGACCATGAGCTGTTTCCTGTAGATTTGGTCACTAGTTGGCCAAATCAGCAGGCTCAGAAGCTAAAAGTTGGAATCTTACTATGTGGTATGAATATGATATTGTTCATGAGGGAGGCCAAGCTTGTGATGGACAAATTATGTCCAAAAGAGGCAAGGATTCGTTAGGTTACCGAAATTATAATAGAGTAGTTTGTTAATATAGTAGTTCATATACTAATAGGTTCTAATGTAACATGCTTTGGATTTCTAGAAAACTTTTCTTTTTATTTGAAGTGTTGTAATGAATTATGTTTTTAATGTCATATATTAAGGATCAGAACAACTGCTTTAGGAGTATATTTATTTTGTCACTACATTATTAGAAGCATAGTGGAACAGGCCAGGCTATGAGCCCAATCCGTAAGGGTAAAAGGGCTATCCTCTAATTCAAATGGGCTGAAGTTGTGAGTAAGCCCAGATAAAAAAACTACCCCCAAATGAATCTGGACTTAGGCCATTGGGCCTAAGCCATAAGCCTAAAAAGTTTGGTTCAGTTGTAAAAGGTTTCTTTATCAATTATGTTATAAATATATGCTTTGTTTATCTTGCAAAATCGTGTAATTAATGGTTGAACTAGAGTTGCGCTTTAGATTCTGGTTTTATTTAAAAGCAAATTGAATTTTAATTGTTGTAAATGTGTGAGTATGGTCAATTCATATGTAAAGGTGGATAGGACCAACTAGAAAATAAGTAGTGACTGGGCCGTCCTATTATAGGTCCAATATGGGCCAATTTTGTTCAAAATTCGGACCAGCTAAAGCCTTTTGAGGCTCTTTCATTTTTTTGGTCCATGTCCTGAGCCTAAATGTAGCTTCGATGCTGATTTTCCCAACTAATTAATTGATACGTTACTGCTGGCCCAAACCCCTTTTCAAGTTGATTAAAAGGCCTAGCTCTCTCACCTTAAGCATGTCCATGATTAAGAGTTTCTTAGTGAATTTCAAATTAGGCTTACATATGAGTATCCTTAGTTTCGCTTAATGAAATAGAACCTTCAAAATAATAAATTTTGAGGTGTGCCATACACAAATAAAATCCATAACCTTTGGCCCTCACATTAATATTACTTAGTGTAGAAAATATTTTTTAAAACATTCGTTGTTTGCTTTATGTGCGTTTTATAATAAATCATTGTGGCTATGGCACGGTTCCCGTGATATAGTCATAATACCTAAATCCCAAATTCGGGGGTGCATTTCACATAACTCGATCATAACAACATCGAATTTTTATAAAATAAACATGTCGTGAATAGCTGGTGCATTTCAACTAGCGTTGATTCACGGCGTGTTCCAAAACAAACAAGTGTACGATAATCATAATTTGTTCAAGAAACAATTTCATATCCTAAAAGCGGTTTTGAAATAAACAAAAGTGGTTATAAAGTTAAAAATGCACTATAGGTTTAAAACATGTATTAATCAGATAATTAGGCCAATTTTAATAGTTTAAGCGACCATGCTCGAACTACAGAACTCGAAAATGCCTAACACCTTCTCCCGGGTTAACAAAATTCCTTATCTAGAATTTCTGGTTTCGCAGACTTTTAAATAAAGTCGATTTCCTCGATTTGAGATTTTAAAATAAACTGGTGACTTAGACACCAAAATAAATTATCCCAAGTGGCGACTCTGAAAAATAAAAAAAAAAAATTTCATTTCAAATAATGTTACTTTAATTGAAAAAACTCCATTATATACACCTCGAGTAGTAAAAAAGATGTGACAATACATGCTTGAGAACTACTCAATCTTGTGACAAAATGCAAGGGCTGCTGATTAAGGGTGTGCATTTGAATCGGTTTATCGATAAATCGAATCGATTATTTGTTAGCGAAATCGAAATCAAAAAAATGGAGACCTTATTGAAACAATAACGATAAGCATATGTACAAATCGATAATCGATAAGCAATTATCGATAAGGGTCAAAATTGAATGCACACCCCTAGACTGTAGACACTTGTTAAATGAGTAATTACCTATTTGTGTAGATTAATATAACATACAGAATATATATATATTCCGCTACTATTTTGAAAGCGGCTATACAATATTATTTTCCCTAATCTATACTCTTTCCTTTACCCTAAGTCTCTTACCCTATTATTTTCTCTACCACATTTAAGGAATGATCATATTTAAAAATCAAGGGAATGAAGTTCAAATTAATGGAAAATAAAATTAGTCGTGATGATGTATTTTGTTTTGTTTTTTTTATACCGTTGGAGTGTTGGTGGCATACATTTGATCCCTTACTTTAGTTTTGTTGTATGTGCTTGTTAACATAATTTTTATATTATAAATGGTATTCATCTTATTTTAGCTTCTTTTAGTCCATATTAGTTAGGCGCGTTTATAGCAATATACTTTGCGTGGAATCACGCAAATTTTCTTATTGGTGTAATCGATAACCGAATCGATAAGCCCCTAAAATCTATAAATTGAAATCGAAAAAATCGAAACCTTATTGAAACGATAACGATAAGCGTATGTACAAATCGATAATCGATAAGCAATTATCGATAAGGGTCAAAATCGAATCGATAAATCGAATGCACACTCTTAGACTGTAGACACTTGTTAAATGAGTAATTACCTATTTGTGTAGATTAATATAACATACAGAATGTATATATATTCCGCTACTATTTTGAAAGCGACTATACAATATTATTTTCCCTAATCTATACCCTTTCCTTTACCCTAAGTCTCTTACCCTATTATTTCCTCTACCACATTTAAGGAATGATTATATTTAAAAATCAAGGGAATGAAGTTCAAATTAATGAAAAACAAAATTAGCCGTGATGATGTGTTTTGTTTTGTTTTTTTTATACCGTTGGAGTGTTGGTGGCATACATTTGATCTCTTACTTTAGTTTTGTTGCATGTGCTTGTTGACACAATTTTTATATTATAAATGGTGTTCGTCTTATTTTAGCTTTTTTTTTGTCCATATTAGTTAGGCGCGTTTATAGCAATATACTTTGCGTGGAATCCCGCAAATTTTCTTATTGGTGCAATCGATAACCGAATCGATAAGCCCTCAAAATCGATAAATCAAAATCCAAAAAATCGAAACCTTATTGAAACGATAACGATAAGCGTATGTACAAATCGATAATCGATAAGCAATTATCGATAAGGGTCAAAATCGAATCGATAAATCGAATGCACACTCTTAGACTGTAGACACTTGTTAAATGAGTAATTACCTATTTATGTAGATTAATATAACATACAGAATGTATATATATTCCGCTACTATTTTGAAAGCGGCTATACAATATTATTTTCCCTTATCTATACCCTTTCATTTACCCTAAGTCTCTTACCCTATTATTTTCTCTACCACATTTAAGGAATGATTATATTTAAAAATCAAGGGAATGAAGTTCAAATTAATAGAAAACAAAATTATCCGTGATGATGTATTTTGTTTTGGTTTTTTTTTTATATCGCTGGAGTGTTGGTGGCATACATTTGATCCCTTACTTTAGTTTTGTTGCATGTGCTTGTTGTCACAATTTTTATATTATAAATGGTGTTCGTCTTATTTTAGCTTCTTTTTGTTCATATTAGTTAGGCGCGTTTATAGCGATATACTTTGCGTGGAATCCCGCAAATTTTCTTATTGGTGTAATCGATAACCGAATCGATAAGCCCCCAAAATTGATAAATCGAAATCGAAAAAATCGAATCCTTATTGAAACGATAACGATAAGCGTATGTACAAATCTATAATCGATAAGTAATTATCAATAAGGGTCAAAATCGAATCAATAAATCGAATGCACACCCCTACTGCTGATGAACTAGATTGAATCACACAAAAATGATTCTTCCCACCTAATCAAATGTTACATACTTTAAAAATTAGCAACTTCAAAATATATAGGCACAAGATTGTGCTGATGAACTCACACGCTGTACCAAAACATCGTGAGAAAATTGTTGACAGCCTTTAACTCACCATGGTTAATCATAGCCCAGCACAAGCAGAGACAAGATGGAGAATTAATCGACAAAACAAAAAGTATGAGAAGAAAAAAGATAATAGAAGGAGATAATTACATAAAAAGAGAGCACAATTTCACTACCAACTAGAAAAAAGAACACAAGTCATGAGGTATATCGGCTCCTGGGTTTGCAGAAAAGAGCTGCAAAATTTCTGAAGAGACTAGGCGCTCTACTTGTTGCTGCGGATTCTCAAAGACACAGCTCTCCTGAATATTAGAATGTGACCTTTGTTTCTTACAAGAGAAACTGGCTTCATTCGTCACCGAGTCATGGTGTTCGCTACTGTCATATCTGCTCCGCCTTATCCCAATGCAATGTTCATCTTTATACAACAAACGAAATCCATACACCTTCATTTGTCCAGAAAAAGATAACCTAATAAGCCGAAAGTCATTTGGTGTTTTTCCATTTGCCTTAGATGTATCCCATACGTTAGCAAGAGGTACCAAGGAAAAATGAATAGTAGATTCTCTGTCAAACTGTGGACGGTTGCATAAGGCAAGTTTCTGCGATATCCACGACACTCCATCATCACATAAGGGAAACAATTGAGCTGTGGTTTCAATCAAGGTGCCAGAGTAGCATACAGCAAATCCCAAGAAGTTATCACGTACATACCAATTTTCAGGCAAATTGACTGATACACTTCTATCCATTCCTTGATAGTGGAACCAACTTGGGATCTTTTCCGCGGATGCACAATGGTAAACACTCTTTTGGACAAGGAATCTGAAGCAGAGATGTCATGCTGCAAGGAAGCGATATTCTGAAATAGGGTATGTGCAAACAAATTATAGATCGAATCATTGTAAGCGTCATCCTGATCATACAGTGGTGTGAATATCAACCGCTGTAATTTCTTCTTCTTTCTTATTACATTATGAATACTTTTCAGAGCCATATGACGATCTGCATGCAATGCATCTAATTCTGGCGGAAGTTCCGGGAGCAGCATAAGACAATTGCACTCTGTTAAGTCCAAGGATCGAAGAGCACCAAGTTGGGCTATGCTTCGAGGCAAATGCTCAAAATCATTTCCCCTGAGATACAATCCTTTTAAAGAGGACAAGGATCCAATGTCTTCTGGAAGTCCTCCATCTATTAGATTGCAGTAACTGAGATTCAAAATTTCCAATGAGTGTAATCCTTCAGCCACCGGAGGGAACACAAAGCACCCTCGATCTTCGAGGCCTGCTTCTGATTTTTGTTTTGCAAAACTCAAGAATTTAAGCTTGTTCAACTGAACAACAGACGACGGAGGTTGTGAGATTAGAGTATCTCTGGCATCAAGCCGCACCAAGTTTTCTAAATCCATTATAGCTTCTGGCAAGATTTCAAGTTTTGAGCAACATGACACATCAAGCTCCACCAAGCTTTTCAACTTACAGATATCGCTCGTAAGTGTTACAAGATTTTCTAGACCTCTAAAACCTAGATTCCATATCACACCGTCTAGCATGTGAATCTGTAACTCCAATTTCATGCTTCCGAGGATTTCTGGAAGATTTTCTAAACTAGAGCAATCTTGTAGAGCCAGATATATAAGAGATTCCACGTTGACACATGGAAACCTCTTAAGGCGTCTACAACACTTCAAATTTAGCCAAATGAGTTTTCTGGAACATCCCAGGGAATGGTGAACCTCTTCAAGATTACTACAACATTCAAGATCCAAATACTCCAAATTAGGCATCCCCGTGAAATCTGGTGTTTGCATCAGGCTTTTAGAGTTACTGAGATCTAGCTCTCGCAGAGACGGCAAATGCTGTTCAGAACACGGGAAGGAAGAGATAGACAAAAATCAACAGTCACGTAAAAGAATTATCATAAAATTAAGGTACTCCCCAGGATTCCAACAATAAATGATTTGGCTAGTGGGATATCTATGAATGTAGAAATTATTTTGCTTTTCTTTTTCTTATTTGTATTTGTGGACATCAAATGACCTCATTTTTTCTGGAACTTTAAATACTGTTGCTAGTGTTCGTAAAAAGTAAACAATTTTACTACCTCAGACCAAAAATGGATGATTGCATTTGGATTATGGGGATCAACATATTATTGTGTGGAACTAGATGTTGATTTTTTAAATATGGAAATTACATTTTTAGAAACTAACTAAAAGTGCATTATAAATAAATAAATAATATAGTTAAATTCATCAAGAAATCAGTGAAAAACGTTGTAGCCAAGAGAAAAATGTTCGACTCTCTAAAGAAGCGTAATATAAAATGGGAAAAGACAGTGTTGAATTTTGAGGCAGTGTTTAAAGCTTAAATTGTCATTCTAGAAAAAATTGTACAAAATGAACTCCTTATGTTTTAATAAGTATTTTTTCCGTTCCGCACTAAATACAACCTAGGATGAGATTCATATCTTACTAGGAAAATGCTTGAATGAGTTTTTTAAATGAGCTTCTCATTAGTTAAAACGATGATTGGGAAGATTTGGGAAAGAAACATAAAGGTCTTATAGTAACAATCTGAGAACAACCCAAAATAATATAAAATACATTAATTTGAGCTCTTGGAATTAATTTCAAAAAAAACATTTAAGGACATGCATCATAATTCTACGACAAGCTAAAATAGAAAGTATCTCAAATTAAACAGGGTGAAAGCAATAATATTTGCTTAATATCACTATATTATAGAGAAAAATAAAAATAAATAGAATTAAGCTAATGTACCTTTGTTCCCGTCCATAAATGACGCAACGAACTATATGAGATTTCAAGATGAACAAGCCTTTTGGGTTCAAAATTTTCTGGCAATGACTCCCAAGGATAATAATTCCAGAGAAACCAACGCAAGTTGTTGGGCAGGTAATCAATAGAGCCATCATGGGCGCACGATATCTCAATGTTTAATATCCTCAGCCGTTTCATATTTTCCATGGACTTTTTGTTAAAGCATAGTTTTGGACAGTAATCAACCCAGATTGTTTCAATTGCTTTGGTCCCCTGGTAAAAAGATCATTAGTCTACAATCTATAACTTCAAATGTCTGTATAAAAACTGCATGCCAATGTGACTACTTTCTCACTCCTTGCAGCGCAAACTTCGACATATTTTGTATTACTTATTTTTGCACTTGAAGTTCTTGAAGAGCTAGCACCACTAAAAAAAAAAGAATTAAGGTTCAATATTAGCCTAGGTCTTTTTTTTAAAAGAAATACGTTCTTAAGAGAAACACTTTGTGAAATTAATTCTACAATTCTATTTTCTGATAGTCTATTTTTTGAGAAATTCTCAAAGTCAAGTCTAAATGTATTTCATGTAGTAATAGAATGACTTTTTGGTGAAACGGTACCAAGAACTTGTAATTTTCTTAAATATAAAATATAATCCGTAGTAAATAAATTCCTAATTGAGTTATTATGCACAAAATGTCATACAAATTTCAAGAAACTGGACTAGACAGATTAAGCGGCTACTAGACTAATTCATGGCTTAATAATATAAGAAAAATGATTTAGGCAACATTAAAATGGATACTTGACGAAATAGGCAATGTTAGGCAATTAATTTTACTTTTGCTTCTCCTACTAAAGTAAACCACGAAAATGACTTACATGTGAGAATATGAAGTAAGAGGAACAAATAAATGGATTGTAATATGAAAAGTAGGAATTGAATGTTTGGCCTACTTACCGTATTGTTGACCATTACTTCGTCGAAATCTTCAGCGAGCCATAGTCTGCTACGTTCTCCCGGATCCTTTTGCATGTTTACTATATATTTACCCATATCTTGTATTAAGTCATGCATTTGAATGAGATGAAAACAAGAGATTTGTCAATTAGGACACGCAATCCGATATCCCCTCCAAAATCACAGCTCTCAAGTATTTGCATGATGTAATCTTTTCTTTCCCCTCGTAAGAAGCATGCTATATCCAGAAATATCTCTTGTTGTATGGGCTCCAACCCATCATAACTGATTTTGAGCTTGTCAATAATTTCTGAATTACAGTTATTTTTCATTTGCTTTACTGCACTTTTCCACTCAACTATATCCCTCTTATGTAAGAAAGAACCCCACACTTTCAGGGCTAAAGGAAGACCATTAGCATGACTTACTACCTCCAAAGTTAGCTTCTCAAAACACTCATCTGGATCTACTTCTTTGAAAGCATATTGATTGAACAATTGAATAGCATCATGTTCAACTAGTGTAGTCACTTCATATACTATATCATTCTTCCCTATCACATGCTTGTCTCTCGTTGTTGCAATAATTCTACTGCCATTGCCAAACCAACTAGGATCCCCAGCTAGGTAATCCAAATGATCTTTGTGATCTATGTCGTCAAGCACAATTAATGCCTTCTTAAAACGAAGTCTACGAGCCATCAACTGCTTTCCGTCCTCCTTATTATTAACGCAATTAGCGTTTTCTCTTAACAGTTCAGAGAGAAGGATATTTTGCAAAGAGTGCATTCCACATTTATTCTCTTTAACATCCGCAAGGAAACAAGCAATTTCAAATTGATATGAGATTGTATCAAAAATGGCTCTTGCTATTGTCGTTTTACCGATTCCCCCCATGCCCCAGATTCCCACAATCCGAACATCATTGTTTTTTATGTCTAATAGGGATTTTACTTTTTCTAAATGAGTATTTATTCCCACTACATCTCGCAAATAAGAATTACTCTTGCACAATTTGGGCGAAATTTGGCCAACAATCTGCTGAATATTCTCTGATTCAATCCTACATAAATAAGAAGATTAATTGTGGATACACATAAGACAGACAAGTATTATAAGTATTTGATACTGTTATGAGCAATATATCATAAAAAGACTAAGAGCCTGTTTGCTTAAGTAAATTTAAATAGTTTTTAAGCATCAAGTGCTCAAAAGTAACCTTTAAGTGTTTGAGCAAGTTTTTTCAAAAAGCAGTTACATGTTATGATAGAAATGCTAAAAAACTGGAAGTAAACCATTGATGTGTTTGGTAAAAAAATGATCATAAGAACTTTTCCTGTAAAATGACTAAAATATCCTTAAATTCATTTAAAAAAAAAAGAAATTAATACTTGATATTAAACTTGGATGAATTTGAATCGAAAGTTGTTTGTAAACACATAATTGTGGAGAATTATTTGTCCTACAGTAGTGATGCTGAACGAAACAGAGTGATCAAGACATTCCACTCATCTGGATTATTCTTGATAGCAATACCACTGTAAATTAATATTTAGTTTTTAAAGACACCTTCGGATCATCAGCTTATATTTTTATATAATTAGTCTTATAATACGCGCAATGTACGTGTACTCTATCTCAATAGATAAAAGAACTTCAAAAAATCACATAAATATAACACTAAAAATTGTGTTTGAGCTAATTGTAAAATAAAAGGTTATGCTTAGAGTGCTCCACTAGATTTCAGTGGTAACCCTAATGGCTGCCACGTCATTGTTCAAAAATTAGATGGTCTGGAATCTGGATGCTCTTTTTTCCTTTATGTTTTTCACAAATAATTGTCAAACATATGTATTAACAAGACAACATTGAAGACAAAAAAAAAATACCATCTGTGATATTGTAACTGAAGTCTAAACTATAAAAGAGCTACACAAATAAAACTGCTTATTAAAGTTTTGAGGTTTTTAGTTCAAATAGAATTTTTTTTTTTTGCTTAAAAATTAGTAGCATAGAATTTAGTACCTATGGATATGAAAAAAAAAAATTCATTTGCTTTTTATTTATTTTCAAAGCTAGGTTATTGAAATCTTTAAAATTATATTTATTAATAAAATTTAATTAAAAAAATTATTAATAAATTTTTAACAATTGAAACAAAATATAAATTTTTCCACTCTTAATACATGTTAAAAATTATGCTAGATCTTTATAACAAAAAAAAAATCCAATATAATCCCACAAGTGGGGTATGGGGAGGGTAATGTGTATGCAGAGCTTAACCCTACTGTGAAGATAGATCTTTATACATTTCAAATAAGGAAAGATTTAATACACATAATTAGTTGATTTAAAACTCCTTAATTTTTGGGGAAAACATAAATGACAATTTTGTCCAATGTGAAATCTGATTTTTAAAGGATAAAAAAGACGAACGATATTTCGTTCATGGAATTCGTACTTTTAATATAGTATAAATATATATCTAGATTAGTTATTCCCCAAGCCAAAATTTTCTTAACAGATAGCAAGAAATGTATTTGCTTGTTGACATGAGATGGCTGAAAAGGCAAAACAGATGCAGAGGTTCCAAGTTAAGATTTCCGGCAAATGGGCTGAAAAGAAGCACTTGCAAGTAGAATTAAAGAGGATGTTTGACTAAGCTTATAAGCTGGTCAAATTAGCTTATAAGTATTTTTCGGCTTATCTATACTTTGGTAAAGTTAAAAGTGTTTATAAGCCAAGTGCTTATAAGTAAAAAAATAAGCCATAAGCTGGGGGTTAGCTTATGAATTTTTAGCTTATAAGCACTTTAAGTTTAACCAAGATTTTTAGTATTTTATCCTTAAAATATTCCTTTTTGGAACAAAACTCTTATATCGATACGCACTACCTCAAGTATTTTTTTCAACCTAAACCCCCGCCTCTTCAAGTCTACGATTCTCATTAACTATTTAAGATAAGCAAATTCTCTATTTCTTTTACATATTTGTATCAATGTAAGTGTGTATTAATCTTTGAAATACAACAACAACAGCAGCAACAGCAACAACCCAGTATAATCCCACTTAGTGGGGTCTGGGGAGGGTAGTGTGTACGCAGACCTTACCCCTACCCTGGGGTAGAGAGGCTGTTTCAAAATAGAAACCCGGCATCCTTCCCTCCAAAAACTTCTCACCTTGCTCTTGGGGCTTCTCACCTTGCTCTTGGGGAGAGTCGAACTCACAACCTCTTGGTTGGAAGTGGGGGTTGCTTACCATCAGAGCAACCCCTCTTGTCTATATTAATCTTTGAACTGTATATAATAAATGAGGACATATAAAATTTTTGGTGTATTGCTTTCTAAGTGTTGTAGTGATGAAGACAGTGCTTGTTTCTCTTCAAATATTTTGTCCTATTTAGGTTTATTTTTTTACTGAGAAACTTTTTTCAATTTGTTAATTACTAATAACTTATGATTATATGCTATCATAAAATAAATTATATCTATCATAAAAATTATCTTATCTAAGCATAGTTGTATTTAAAACAAAATGACAAATATAATATTTTGTATTTGAATCGATCCGGAATCTAAAATTTTGAAGAAATTATGCCCTTATAAGTGTAAACAGTTCTAAGGTTACTTACGTTATTTTAACAGAAAAAGAGTTTAGCGACACTTTTGTTTATCAAATACTACAGCAGTTTATTATCAATTTCAGCACTTGTATCCAAATATATAACTGCTTATTTATTAAATCAGTTTCAACACTTAAAAGTGCTTTTCAGCACTTAATGCTTATCAGCTATTTCAAATCAGCTAATCCAAACGGGCTTTAAATATAAAATTAATTGCGTTTAAATCGTTATGTGAAACATTCTTGAGAGACATCTCTTCGTAAGTCACCCATAACAATGTATTTCTTACCACTAATCTGGATTTTATTATTTGTTACAAATTATCAACAAACCACTCTGCCACTTTCAGTAATGATTTCAATTTTCACAATAGCTTTTAAGCTGACTTTTATTTGTTTTAAAAGCACTTTTTAAGTGTACCAAACACTATAATAAGCTAAGAAGTACTTAAATCAAACTCTTGAAGAGCTAATTGGAATATTATCTGTTTAAGAATGTTATCGAGGAATTAAAGTGATAAAACTTATAATGTCTTCTAGCCGATAAATTATATATTGCAGTATGTGAATTTCACTTACCCTGATCGGATGTCATATCCTTTTAGATTTGCCGCAGCAGTTAGGGCATTCCTCCATCTTTGCACCTTTTGCATTTCCTCAACATCATCCTCATACTTTGTTTCGTCAAAGGCTTCTGCAAAGCTCTCCCTCTGGTTTCGGACGTCTGATGGGTCCACATCATAGAAGACCGGTATGATAGTTTGTCCATATTCATCCTTGCATTCCATGATCTTCACTAGCTCATCCAAGCACCACTTGGATGTAGCATAATTCTTTGAGAAAATGATGACGGCAAATTGAGACTCTTCGATAGCTTTCAAGAGTTCTTCTGAGATTGACGCGCCATGCTCTAATCTTTTATCATCTTGAAAGGTGAATATTCCCTTGTTTCTCAAACCTTCGAACAGGTGACTTGTAAACGTTTTACGAGTATCTTCACCTCTAAAACTTAGGAAGACATCGTACTTCCACCGACGATAGTACAGTGAATTACTCACAAAAGAAGAAGAAGCCATGAATTCCATTGTACGTCTGAAAAGAAACACAAATTGTGTGGATAGATGGTAATAAGATCAGGAAAGAGAAACAAATGAAAGATGAACGTTTCTGTGAATTAATCAGCTATTTAATGCTCTACTCCGCTTCTGATTAAAAAAATTTATTGTTATTGGGTTTTGTTTGAAGTGTAACAGAAGGACGTAGGAAATTTCTTCAAAAGACCCCCCAATTGTAATATGTACACAATTGACAGCTAAAAGTACTAGCCCATGAAGCTATAAATGAGAAAAAAGGGGGAACTTTCTGAGAAGTATTATTGTTCCAAAGTCCCTCTCTTTTTGGAAAGAGAAGGAAAAAGTGCACCACAGGGCCCTCTCCTTCAATAATTACGCACCAATTTATCCATAAAATGAGTCCGGAACCAAAATGTGGTTCTTTTGGACTCAAACTACACAAATAGGCGTAAAAAAAAAAAGTTATCATACTATATATAACGCCAGAAAACCTGGCGCTATGGCTTTCTGGCGTTATATAAAAAAAATCTGACACATCTGATATAGCGCCATAAAAAGTGGCGTTATATCCTTTTTTTTTTTTTCTGGCCCCCACGTGCTTTCCCAGTATATTCTTCATCTTCTTACAATATTTGTTTGTTTCCATTAGACTTTTTAGCTTATTCAATCCAAAACCAACACTAATTCGGTATTCTGTCCCCCTTTCCCTTTTTTTTTATTTAAGTCTAAGCATTCCTAAACAAACTCCTTTTTTTTTTAATGTATACTCCCTCTGGTCCAAAATAAGTGATTTTTTGTGGTCCAAAATAAGTAATTTTTTCAGATTTCAAGAATAAATTAATTATTTTTTCCTATATTGTCCTTGTAGTAAATAATGTTGGAATATGTGTTAAGAGTGTTTATGTGAGATAGTAAATGTTAATATGGTCAATTTCATTGCTAATTAATGTTAAAAGGTAAATTTCTTAATCTGTGTGAAAACATCTAAAAAAAATCACTTATTTTGGACCGGAGGGAGTAGTGATTAATCAGACTTTATGGCCAAACAGTTTCTGAGTCATCTTCATTTTTTTTATATTGGTTTTGTTTTCATATTCAGTTGTTTTGGAATAAGTTTAAGCAATTAAACATATTTATTAGAACTTTTACGTAATTTTGACTATATATCAATGTCTGCAGTATTTTAGGTTACTACTAATTATTTTCCAAAAGTGTAGATCACAATGCAGCATTTTTATATTGCTGCACAAATTAGAAGCAATATATATATAGGTTTATTTGTATTTTTTTTTTTTACAGTAGACGACATAAAAATATTTGAATATGCTAATTATATTTATCTATTTAATTATTGCTTCATAGAAAAACTCGAACAGAAAACCGTTGGTATGTTTTTCTCGAATCTTACAATTTTGAATATGTTCAAAATGTGAATTGCAGGCCATTAGCTAGACATGTAAAAAAATTCTTTTGATGTGGGATGAGAGGATGAAAATCACTCCCTAACCCAAAATGATTATCCTAACCACTTGCCAAAATCTAAACAAAATAATATTGTTATTATGTGGTAAATATATTTTTCATCTCTTTAAAGATGTAATAACTAATGCTGAATCATATTTAACATAGCATTAAAATGATCCTCAAAATGGATCCTTTCTATTTGAACAGGGGACAGAAAATTCTGCTTATAAAATAGGAGAATTTTGATATTATGAAAAAGATAGCAACCTCTTTTTGGCAACGAAAATTTAGAGTAAAAGAAAAAAAAAAGTGTGAAATAATAATCCCTCTTTTGTCTCTTCAGTTCAGGTCTCCATAACTTTCCTCATAGTTAATCTCAGAAGAACGAAAGTTATATTTTGTCCATCATCAGAGACAAGAGAGGTCTTTATTTCATAACAACAATCAATCAATATAAAAGAAAAAGAAATAACTATAAACCAAAGATCCACTTAATATAAGAAAATTATAAGAAAGCTTAAGCTGTATAATTTGAGAAGAGAGTTGATTGACATTAGAAGGAGCAACTTCTGTAACCCTAGCAAAGATACAGAGACATTGTGGCTTTATTTATAAGGATAAAAGTGAATAACTAGTAATAACCTAAAATACTGGGAAAGCACCAGGAAAAAAAAAAGGATATAACGCCACCTTTTACGGCGCTATATCAGGTTTGTTAGATTTTTTTTATATAACGGTGCAGTTAGCGTTAATGTATAGTGCCAGATTTTCTGGCGTTATATATAGTATGGTAATTTTTTTTTATACCTATTTGTGTAGTTTGAGTCCAAAAAAAACTATATTTTGGTTCCGGACTCTCCATAAAATAGTGAGGACCAATTTTTTGTTATCAACCGAAAGCAGCTCCGGGGACGACTTGACTTCAGTGTGAAAACAAAAGAATGTTACTTTTTCTGAATTTGGAAAAGAATCAACTTATTATTAATTAAAAGTAACAGGGAAAATAGACGGTGGGAGGAAGAAGCAACGGAGCCTTTACCGTAAAAAGCAGCAGCACCAGGGATTCTAATCTTGTTAATTGTCTACCAATAGTAAATTGTGAATCCGCTTCGAATATTGGAGCAAAGTTGTAGGTGCTGCACCATTCCACCTAAAAATCCTTTCACACTCCTTTGATGTCTTGAAAATTGATCTCTATTCTCACTTTTTTCTTTCCGGAAGAAGAAGCGGCCGGGTCGGATACTCCGCCAACTTTGATAGAATATATGTTTGTCGCTGGTGTCTTCCGCTACCTAATGCTCATTTGGCCCGGTCTTGTAAGCCATTTTGTAATTGATTTTGGGGTCTGTCAATGCATATTCCAAAATCGACTAAACCAACTTAACTGTATCGCATCGAACTAATTTTTAGGTTACTTTTTAAGAAAACGTAATTTTTTTTAATATAAATTTATAACCGCACCGATAATTAGGGTATGTTTTTTATTTTACAAAAATAAATCGAAAAAATACTGAATCGTACCGAATAAATTTTACATGTAGAAAATATATTTATTTAATAAGTTTAAAAATAATAATGCATTAAATTTTCTTTGGGCTTTGGAATTATGAAAACTATTACAAGCCAATAAGTAATTAAACTCAAAATACTAGTAATTCCTAAAATCTATTATGTCACTACTACTTAAACTAAGTTATTTCAAGTATCTTTATTAGCAAGGCACAAAGTATTCTAGCGATTATGAGTAACAAATTAGAATGTATCGAATATGTTTCCTTTTATATAATTTAGATTTATCTTTTTGAATATTTAATCTTCTATAGACTTTATTCTTGAGTCCCAACTTGGTATATTTTTCAACTCGTGTGATATATTTTCTTTGCCTTTGTTTGATTTATTTTACGTTGTTGTAGAATAGTTGATGGATCTATTGTCACGACCCAAAATCCAATAAGATCGTGATGGCGCCGGACACCACTGTCAGGCAAGCCAACTCCAAAAAGTTAATTAAATTCCCATTTTAGTATTTATTGAAATCATTCCTTTTATACATTAAACAATAAATAATGAAATTCATTGAAATAAGATGATTTCTTTAACAAACTTAATATTTAATAATTCCAAAACCTGGTGTCACAAGTGCATGAGTTATTTCTAGGAAATCAAATGAAGTGCAATAACTATCCGAAATATAAATTGGACAGAAGGTAAATACTATACACTGAAAGAGACTATGTCGGCTACGGATCACCTCGAGAGATGCAGCTCACCTAAGTCTATGTATCATCCATGCTGCTACTCCTATTAGACCGCTAGGGGTACATGTGCATGTGCAACAAAAATGCACAGCAAGTGTAGCATGAGTACAAAAATAATGTGTACTCAGTAAGTATCCTGTCTAATCTCGAAGAAGTAGAGACGAGATGTCGACTTCAATACTTACTAGTGCTCCACTAATAGTATAACAATAATATAGTAAATCAAGAGATTTTTAAAAAAATGGTTGTAACTCAATAGCATGAAGCAAGTAAACAATTCTCTTATCTATAGGAAAATTTCCAAATTCGTTTTCATCATTTATACATTTATTCTCAATCCAGGGAAGAAATATCCTCATTTATAAATATCAAGGCAAACAATAGAAGCATGCGCAAATCATGTCGAGGTCGTACGGCCCAATCCAACAAATATTTAAACTATGCACTACCAGAGGGTCGAATGGCGCAAACCATAGATGCATCTATTTAATCTACCGAGGCGTTCGGCCCGTTCCACAATAGATAAACACATTCAAATAGTCAAATTAAGAATTCATCAAGGAGCAATTATTCAGGAAAAAACAAGTTTCTCTTTTAAAAGTCAAGAAGTGACATCTAGCCTTGTAGAAATTTATTTTGTAAATTCGATATGTGTTTAAGAAATTTTAAAATTGACAACAAGGTTGCAAATATTACAAGTAAAGCATGCTTTTGGGCCCTAGACTACCCGGACTTAAGCATAATAGTAGCTACGCACGGACTCTCGTCACCTCGTGCGTACGTAGCCCCAACAAATAGGAGCACATAATCAGTTAACTTACCTATAGGGACAATTCCCTCTTACAAGGTTAGAAAGAAGACTCGCCTCGCTTTGAAGTCCAATAACCGGCTTCCAAGCCCCTTCCGACGACTCAAACCGATGCCCCAATGCTCCAAAACTAGTCAAGTAACGGGCAAACCAATGAAAATACACCCTAATACTCATAACAATTTAATTTATATAAAATCCCAAATCCGCTCGAAAAGTTGACAAAATCTCCCTCGGGCCCACGTGCCCGGATTCTGAAATTTTTTGAAGATAAAGTTTACCCACAACCTCATGAACTCAATTATATAATTGGCTCTCAATTTCATGTCCAAAATTATGGTCAAAATCCAAGAATACAAATTTTCTAGGTTTTCTTCAAAATCCCAAAATTTCTACTAATTTATACTCCCTCCATTTCAATTTATGTGAACCTATTTCCTTTTTGGTCCGTGCCAAAAAGAATGACCTCTTTCCTTATTTGGAAATAATTTACCTTTACGCAATGATTTATAGCCACACAAAATATTTGTACCTCATTTTACACCACAAGTTCAAAAGTCTTATCTCTTTTCTTAAACTCCGTGCCCAGTCAAATGGGATCACATAAATTGAAACGGAGGGAGTATGATTTTTCATGTTAAAATCTATGATTTTTCATGTTAAAATCTAGATATAATCCAAGTAATATCCGTGAATGGGACTGCGATCGTGGAGAGGAAAGGCTGGAAGCTACGCGATCGCGTGAAGGTTGCTGCGATCGCGTAAAGGGAATTCAATGGGGGTGTCTATTTGGCCTATGCGATCGCGTGGGCATGTACGCGAACGCGGAGAAGAGGAGCTGGAAGCTACGCGATCGCGTAGAAGGAATGGCAAAAGCAGTGCGATCGCATGGATGAGGCCGCGATCGCGTAGAACAAAATCCGTGTGCAAAAATTATAGAAAATCTGCCAATTTTTCTAAGTCCAAAACACCTCGATACCTATCCGAAACTCACCCGAGCCCTCGGGGCTCCAAACCAAATATGCACACTGACTCAAAAATATCATATGAACTTGCTCGAGCGATCAAATCACCAAAATAACATCAAAATCAAAGAATCAAACCCCAAAACTCATGATTTTCGTTTCAAAGTTCATAAACTTCCAACTTTAGCTATTTAGGTCCGAAACACGTCAAACGACGTCCGATTTCGACCAAATTTCACAGAAAGCGCTTAACGCATATTTAAGACCTGTACCGGGTGTCGAACCAAAATACGAGCCCGATACCTATATTTTCTAACTCATTTTCATTTCTATTTTTCCTTAATAATTTCAGAAAACGATTTAACAGAAAAATTCTTTTACTCTGGTTCTGGACCTCGGATTTCAACTCCGGGCACATGCCCGAGTCCCATATTTTTCTACGGACCTCCCGGGATCGTCACATCACAGGTCCGAGTTCGTTTACCCAAAATGTTGACAAAGTCAACTATATCAATATTAATATCAAAATTCTTCAAACTTTTCACAGATTTCACATATTTTAACATAAACATTTTCCGGCTTCGTGCCCGGACTATGCACGCAAATCGAGGCAACTAAAAGCGAGGTTTCCAAGGCCTCGAAAGTGCAGAAAAAGGGAGAAATATGGTGATGACCCTTTAGGTCATCACATTCTCCACCTCTAAAACAACCGTTCGTCCTCAAACGGACAAAAGAAAGAAGTACCTGAGTCACGAAATAGATGAGGGTAACGGCTCTGCATATCAGACTCGGACTCCCAGGTCGATGCCTCAGGAGGCTGACCTCTCCACTGAACACGCACTGAAGGAAAACTCTTCGATCTCAATTGTCGAACCTGCCGGTCTAGAATAGCTACCGGCTCCTCCTAGTAGGACAGATCCTTGTCCAACTGGACAGTGCTGAAATCTAACACGTGGGTAGGATCTCCGTGATACCTTCATAGCATAGACACATGAAACACTGGATGCACGACTGACAAGCTAGGTGGTAAGGCAAGCCTATAAGCCACCTCTCCCACGCGATCAAGAACCTCAAATGGGCCAATGAACCTAGGGCTAAGCTTGCCCTTCTTACCAAATCTCATCACGCCCATCATAGGCGATACACGGAGCAATACTCGCTCGCCAACCATGAAAGCTACATCTTGAACCTTGCGATC
Source organism: Nicotiana glauca (assembly GCA_026770625.1). NCBI lineage: Eukaryota > Viridiplantae > Streptophyta > Magnoliopsida > Solanales > Solanaceae > Nicotiana > Nicotiana glauca. The sequence continues at coordinate 104,055 of MU779009.1, read as the reverse complement.
CGCATAACTCTTTTGCCGCGATCGAGCCGAACGAAGCCGGTCCTGAATGATTCTTGACCTTATCCAAGGCCTCCTGGACTAAATTTATACCCAATAACCGAGCCTCTCCCGGCTCAAACCATCCGATTGGAGACCGACATCGCCTACCATAAAACGCCTCATAAGGAGCCATCTCAATGATGGACTGGTAGCTGTTGTTGTAGGCGAACTCTGATAAAGGTAGGAACTAGTCCCAAGAGCCTCCAAAATCAATAAAACAGGCTCGGAGCATATCCTCCAATATCTGAATAATCCTCTTGGACTGACCATCTGTCTGGGGATGGAATGTTGTACTCAACTAAACCTGGGTGCCTAACTCCTGCTGAACTGCTCTCCAAAAGCACGAGGTAAACTGCGTACCTCGGTCTGAAATGATAGATGTCGGCATCCCATGAAGGCGAACAATCTCCCGGATGTAGATCTTAACTAATCTCTCCGATGAATAGGTGGTGGCAACATGAATGAAATGCGCTGACTTGGTCAGCCTATCAACAATGACCCAAATAACATCAAACTTCTTCCGGGCCACTGGAAGTCCAGTAACGAAGTCCATGGTAATCATCTCCCACTTCCACTCGGGATGCTCAATCCTCTAAAACACACCACCAGGCCTCTGATACTCATACTTGACCTGCTGACAATTCAAACATCGAGCCACATATACAACAATGTCCTTCTTCATCCTACACCACCAATAATGTTGCCGCAAGTCCTGATACATCTTCGCGGCGCCCGGGTGAATAGAATACCGAGAACTGTGGGCCTCCGCTAAGATCAACTCTCGAATACCATCGATATTGGGAACACATATTCGCCCCTGCAACCTCAAAACACCATCTACATCTAAAGTCACCTTCGTGGCACCTCCACGCTGCATCGTGTCTCTCAGGACACACAAATGAGGATCATCAAACTGCCGATCACAGATACGCCCCAGTAATGAAGAACGAGCGACCGTGCAAGCTAAAACTCGGCTAGGCTTAGAAATGTCCAACCTCACAAACCAATTGGCCAAGGCCTGAATATCCCAAGTAAGTGGTCTCTCGCTGATCGGAACATAAGCAAGACTACCCATGCTGGCTGACTTCCTACTAAATGCATCTGCCACCACATTGGCTCTCCCCGGGTGGTACAAAATAGTAACATCATAATCCTT
>MU779009.1:59190-101054 GCA_026770625.1 Nicotiana glauca | reverse complement strand
AACAAGTATTGCAGACTCTTGTGATCAGTGTACACCTCACACGTCACACCATATAAGCAATGCCTCCAAATCTTCAACGCATGAACAATGGCTTCCAACTCTAGATCATGGACTGGGTATTTTTTCTCGTGAATATTCAACTGCCTCGAAGCATAAGCAATGACCCTGCCATCCTGCATCAATGCTGCGCCAAGCCCAATACGAGAAGTATCACAACAAACTTTATAAGGCCCTGAACCTGTGGGCAAAACCAATATCGGTGCCATAGTCAGAGCCATCTTGAGCTTTTGAAAGCTCTCCTCGCACTCGTCTGACCACCTGAACTGGGCACCCTTCTGGGTCAGCCTGATCATCGGGGCTGCTATAGATGAAAACCCCTCCACGAACTGACGATAATATCCTGCTAATCCCAAAAAACTCCGAATCTTAGTAGCTGAAGCTGGTCGAGGCCAATTCTTGACTGCCTCAGTCTTCTTCGGGTCTACCTGAATGCCCTCTGTTGATACTACATGACCCAAAAATGCAACTGAACTCAACCAGAACTGGCACTTCGAGAACTTGGCATACAACTGACTATCCTTCAGTGTCTGAAGAACCACTCTGAGGTGCTGCTCGTGCTCCTCCTGACTGCAGGAGTACACAAGAATATCATTAATGAAGACTATCACGAACAAGTCTAAATAAGGCCTGAACACTCGGTTCATCAACTCCATAAATGCTGCTGGGGCATTGGTCAACCCAAATGACATGACCAAAAACTCATAATGCCCGTACCGAGTGCGAAATTCTGGCTTAGGGACATCAGACGCCCTAATCCTCAGTTGATGATAGCCCGATCTCAAATTTATCTTTGAAAACACCTTTGCACCCTGCAACTGGTCAAACAAATCATCAATCCTCAGCAGTGGATACTTGTTCTTTATCGTCACCTTGTTCAACTGCTGGTAGTCAATGCACATTCTCATCGATCCATTCTTTTTCTTCACAAATAGAACTGGCGCACCCCAAGGAGAAACACTAGTCCTGATGAAACCCTTCTCAAGCAAATCTTGCAACTGATCCTTTACCTCTTTCAGCTCTGGCGGGGCCATACAATATGACGGAATAGAAATGGGATGCGTGCCTGGAGCCAGATCAATACAAAAATCAATATCCCTGTCGGGCGGCATACCGGTAGGTCTGAAGGGAAAACCTCTGGGAAATCCCGAACAATAGGAACTGAGTCAATAGAAGGAACCTCTGTGCTGGAATTATGAACATATGCCAAATAATCTAAACACCCCTTCTCGACCATGCGTCGAGCATTAACATATGAAATAACACTGCGGGTGGCATGTCCCGGGGTCCCTCTCTNCGGGGACAACCAATCCATCCCCAATATAACATCGAAATCAACCATGTCTAGAAGTAATAGATCAACACGGGTCTCAAAACCCTCAAATACTAATACACAGGAACGATGAACTCTGTCGACCACTATAGAATCACCCACTAGCATGGATACATATACAGGAATACCCAAGGCATCACTAGGCATAGCCATGTAGGGAGCAAAATAAGACGACACATATGAATACGTAGACCCAAGGTCAAATAGCACTGAAGCATCCCTCTCACAGACCAGAATAGTACCTGTAATAACAGTATCGAAAGACTCTACCTCTGGCCTGGCTGGCAAAGCATAACAATGGGGCTGGGCCCTACCTCCCTGAATCGCATCTCTAGGACGATCAACTATTGGCTGACCTCTGCCTCTGCCGGTCCGAGCTCCACCTCTACGGTCCCTACCTCCACCTCTATGATCCCTACCCCCGCCTCTAGCTGGCTGGGCGGGCTGTGGATCACCTGCTGCCTGAATCATGGGGCGAGGACCCTGCTGCTGAGAGCTGCCCGATGCTCGAGGGCAAAACCTGACAATATGACCGGGGTCACCACAACCATAACAAGATCTCGGCTGCTGCGACTGCTGGCCCTGTCGACCTGAATGTCCTCCCCTGAAGCTCTGAAGTGGGGGTGCACTGATAGGCTGCTGATCTGAATAATACTGCTGAGAACCTCCGCTGCCTGGAGCACCATGAGAAACCTGAAGCGCAGACTGAAAGGGCCTCGGTGCCTGACCCCTACCATAGGAATCCCTACCTCCAGATGAGGTACCACTGAATCTACCAGAATGACGAGGCCTCTTGTCTGACATCTGACCACCTCCCCGTGTGAGGGCCATCTCAACTCTGCGGGCCGCATTGGCCGCCTCCTGAAAGGAAATATCACTACCAACTCCCATGGCCATCTGAAGACGGATTGGCTGAATCAATCCATCAATGAATCTCCGGACCCTCTCTTGCTCTGTAGGGAGTATCACAACTGCATGGCGTGCCAAATCAATAAATCTAGTCTCATACTGTGTAACTGTCATGGAGCCCTGCTGGAGGCGCTCAAACTACCTACGAAGTGCCTCCCGCTGAGTGACGGGGAGAAACTTCTCCAAGAATAACTCCGCGAACTGATCCCATGTCAAAGCTGGAGACCCTGCTGGTCTAGATAGGCAATAATCTCTCCACCAAGTCTTGGCGGATCCAGCAAGCCTGACGGTGCAAAAATCGACCCCATTGGTCTCCACTATACCCATAGTCCTGAGAATCTCATGACAACTGAATAGAAAATCCTGGGGATCCTCCGATGAAGCACCGCTGAAAGTGGTGGTGAAAAGCTTGGAGAACCGATCAAGTCTCCACAAAGCATCCGAAGACATGGCCGCTCCATCACCGGCCTGAGCTGTAATACCTGTCTGAGCTGCCACTGCGGGCTGAACCACTGGAACCTGAGTCCGGGGAGCTACCTGCTCCGGAGTACGCGTAGCAGGAGTCTGAACCCCTCCTCCAGCCTGAGAAGTGGCTGGTGCTACTGGCAGCAAACCCGCTCTAGTGACACTATCCATAAAGCCTGCCAATCTGACTAGAGCATCCTGAAGATCTGGGGTGAACATGACCCCTCCTAGGACCTGAGCTGGGCCCACTGGAGCTGCTGGGGCTGGAACCTCCTCATCATAGTCAATATGAGACTCCACCTCTGGAACTGCTGCCCGGGGCTGAGCTCTGCCCCTGCCTCGGCCTCTGCCCCTCGTAGGAGCTACTGTTGGGGGCTCGGGCTGCTGCACGGTAGAAGAAGAAGCACGTGTTCTCGCCATCTGCGAAAGAACAGAGTAGAAAGAAAATCAGTATTTGAGAAACATAATCGCACGACAAGAAAGAACAAAGTGAAATTTTTCCTAACTCTGTAGCCTCTAGGGGATAAATACAGACGTCTCCGTACCCATCCCTCAGACTCTACCAAGTTTGTCTGTGAGTAGCGAGACCTATGCAACCTAGAGCTTTGATACCAACATGTCACGACCCGGATTTTCCACTATCGGGAGTCGTGATGACGCCTACTAACGGAGCTAGGCCAGCCAAAATTCAAAACATTCTCTAATCAACCTCAACTATATAAACATACTGAAAATATTTAAATAAATTCGGAAGACTTTAAGTTTAATAAAATGAAATCACACCCAAAATCTGGTGTCACTAGCTCACGGACTACTAAAGAGTACTACAAACAAGTCTGAATGTAAAAAAAATACATATGTCTGTCTCGGTGCAATGAAAACAAACAAAAATAAGGAAGGGACTTCGGCCTGCGAACACTAGCTAGGCTACCTCGAGAGTCCTTGGACTGAAGGTCTGCTCCCGATCTAATACTACTGTGGTCCGAAAGCTGCAATTTGATCTGTGCAAAAGAAATGCACAGAGTGTAGCATCAGCACAACCGACCCCATGTGTTGGTAAGTGCCTGGCCTAACCCCGACGAGGTAGTGACGAGGCTAGACATGACCTACCACCAATAACATGTACAGATATATGTGCAATAACAGGAAAATACACTAATTTAAGCAGAAAAGGGGGTGGGGGAAACATGTTGTGGGGTGCTACAGTCTATATATATATATATAGGAATCAACGGTAAAGAAATGAAGCTGAACAATAACAACTGATATAGAAAAACACAGGAAGTCTCTACATACGAACACAATACACTCAGTCCATACTCTGTTGCGAGGCGCAACCCGATCCTCAACAGATATCACCGTTGCGATGTGCAACCCGATCCTCAACAATCAATACCGTTGCGGCGTGCAACCCGATCCTCAATATTCATCAATACTGTTGCGGCGTGCAACCCGATCCTCAACATTTAATACCAAGAACTCACCCAAACTACGACTGCAACTCAAGTGTTTGGGGCGTAACAACAATCATAAGAAAATCCCGGCAAGGGAATACAATTTACAATTTAATCATCCCGGCAAGGGAGAATACAATAAATACTTACGTCCCGGCAAGGGACTAATCACTATACATTCCACTTTTAGTCACCTATTTCTCGGGTAACAATATCTAGTCCGAGCCAATGCTCCAAAAGCCAAAAATCACAAACCTTCCTCAAATATTCACATTATATTATGTTTATCAACCCAAGCAAGAAAGATGTACCATTAAATCCGAATCCAACACATATAAGACTCACGGTCATGCTAGACTCTGGTGCATAGATAACCGTCACCATGCCTATACACCATACTCCACATTAAGCAAGTAGAAATTAACACCCTAATCCTAATCCCTCAAGCCAAAGTTAGAACAAACACTTACCTCAGTCCAAAATATAGCAATCAACTCTCCAATACCGCCTTTCCTCTAAAATCCAACTCCGAAACAATGATATCTAGGCATAATTAATTCAATAATATTAATTGAGGCTCAACAACATAATCCCATAGCATAGAAATGAATTTCCTATCATTCTTCCAAAAATACCAAAATCCGACACCGGGCCCACATGGTCCACACTCGAGGTTCGGACCAAAATCCAATCACCCATAACCCTAAAAGTTCAAATATGTAATTTGTTTCAAGATTCGACCACAAATTGAGGTTGAATCACCCAAAATTTCCAAAGCCCTAGTTCTACCCAACACCCAGAGTCTCCACTTTGATTTCATAATTTAGGGCTAGGAAATTAATGTTTAGTTGAAAGAATTAAGAGATAATGAAGTTAAGAATACTTACCCAAAGAGTTATGGAGGAAGAGAAGCTTGAAAATCGCCTATGGGGTGTTTAAGGGAGGAGCTCGTGTGAAGAAATGGCTAAATCCCGAGTTCTGTTTCTGTTTTTATGACTTAAAATCAATGGGTGAAATTACCTTACGCGATCACGTGAAAGGGACTGCGATCGCAGAGAGGAAAGGCTGGACGCTACGCGATCACGTGAAGGTTGCTGCGATCGCATAGAGGGAATTCACCGGGGGGTCTATTTGGCCTATGCGATCGCATGGGCATGTACGCGAACGCGGAGAAAAGGAGATGGAAGCTACGCGATTGCGTGAAGGGTGATGCGATCGCGTAGAAGGAATGGCTAAAGTAGTGTGATCGCATGGATGAGGCCGCGATCGCGTAGAACAAAATCCCTGTGCAAAAATTACAGAAAATCTGCCCACTTTTCTAAGTCCAAAACACCCCGATACCTATCCGAAACTCACCCGAGCCCTCGGGGCTCCAAACCAAATATGCACACTATATCAAAAACATCATACGAACTTGCTCGAGCAATCAAATCGCCAAAATAACATCAAATCAAAGAATCAAGCCCCAAAACTCATGATTTTCGTTTCAAAGTTCATAAACTTCCAACTTTAGCTATTTAGGTCCGAAACACGTCAAACGACGTCCGATTTCGACCAAATTTCACACAAAATGCTTAGCGCATATTTAAGACCTGTACCGGACGTCGGAACCAAAATACGATCCCGATACCTATATTTTCTAACTCATTTTCATTTCCGTTTATCCTTAATAATTTCAGAAAACAATTTAACAGAAAAATTCTTTTACTCTGGTTCTGGACCTCGGATTTCAACTCCGGGCACATGCTCGAGTCCCATATTTTTCTATGGACCTCTTGGGACCGTCACATCACGGGTCCAGGTCCGTTTACCCAAAATGTTGACCACAGTCAACTATATCAATATTAATATCAAAATTCTTTTAAGTTTTCACAGATTTCACATATTTTAACATAAAATTTTTTCGGCTTCACGCCCGGACTGCGCATGCAAATCAAGGTAACTAAAAGCGAGGTTTCCAAGGCCTCGAAAGTGCGGAAAAAGGTAGAAATACGGAGATGACCCTTTGGGTCGTCACATTCTCCCCCTCTAAAACAACCGTTCGTCCTCGAACGAACAAAAGAAAGAAGTACATGAGTCAGGAAATAGATGAGGGTAACGGCTCCGCATATCAGACTCGGACAACCAGGTCGATGCCTCAAGAGGCTGACCTCTCCACTGAACACGCACTGAAGGAAAACTCTTCGACCTCAACTGTCGAACCTGCCGGTCTAGAATAGCTACCGGCTCCTTCTCGTAGGACAGATCCTTGTCCAACTGGACAGTGCTGAAATCTAACACGTGGGTAGGATCTCCATGATACCTCCGAAGCATAGACACATGAAATACTGGATGCACGGCTGACAAGCTAGGTGGTAAGGCAAGCCTATAAGCCACATCTCCCACGTGATCAAGAATCTCAAATGGGCCAATTAACATAGGGCTAAGCTTGCCCTTCTTCCCAAATCTCATCACGCCCTTCATAGACGATACACGGAGCAGTACTCGCTCGCCAACCATGAAAGCTAAATCTCGAACCTTGCGATCCGCATAACTCTTTTGCCGTGACTGAGCCGAACGAAGCCGGTCTTGAATGATCTTGACCTTATCCAAGGCCTCCTGGACTAAATCTGTACCCAATACCGAGCCTCTCCCTGCTCAAACCATCCGACTGGAGGCCGACATCGCCTACCATACAACGCCTCATAAGGAGCCATCTGAATACTGGACTGGTAGCTGTTATTGTAGGCGAACTCTGCTAAAGGTAGGAACTGGTCCCAAGAGCCTTCAAAATCAATAACACAGGCTCGGAGCATATCCTCCAATATCTAAATAGTCCTCTCGGACTGACCATCCGTCTGGGGATGGAATGCTGTACTCAACTGAACCTGGGGGCCTAACTCCTGTTGAACTGCTCTCTAAAAGCGTGAGGTAAACTTCGTACCTCGGTCTGAAATGATAGATGTCGGCACCCATGAAGGCGAACAATCTCTCGGATGTAGATCTCAGCTAATCTCTCCGATGAATAGGTGGTGGCAACATGAATGAAATGCGCTGACTTGGTCAGCCTATCAACAATGACCCAAATAGCATCAAACTTCTTCCGGGTCACTGGAAGTCTAGTAACGAAGTCCATGGTAATCCTCTCCCACTTCCACTTGGGAAGCTCAATCCTCTGAAACATACCACCAGGCCTCTGATGCTCATACTTGACCTGCTGACAATTCAAACATCGAGCCACATATACAACAATGTCCTTCTTCATCCTACGCCACCAATAATGCTGCCGCAAGTCCTGATACATCTTCGCGGCGCCCGGGTGAATAGAATACAGAGAATTGTGGGCCTCCGCTAAGATCAACTCTCGAATACCATCGACATTGGGAACACATACTCGCCCCTGCAACCTCAAAACACCATCCGCATCTAAAGTCACCTTCGTGGCACCTCCACGCTGCACCGTGTCTCTCACGACACAAAAATGAGGATCATCAAACTGCCGATCACATATACGCTCCAATAATGAAGAACGAGCGACCGTGCAAGCTAAAACTCGGCTAGGCTTAGAAATGTCAAACCTCACAAACCGATTGGCCAAGGCCTGAATATCCCAAGCAAGTGGTCTCTAGCTGACCGGAACATAAGCAAGACTACCTATGCTGGCTGACTTCCTACTAAATGCATCTGCCACCACATTGGCTCTCCCCGGGTGGTACAAATAGTAACATCATAATCCTTCAATAGCTCCAACCATCTCCGCTGCCTCAAGTTCAACTCTTTCTGCTTGAACAAGTATTGCAGACTCTTGTGATTAGTGTACACCTCACACGTCACACCATATAAGTAATGCCTCCAAATCTTCAACGCATGAACAATGGCTGCCAACTCTAGATCATGGACTGGGTAGTTCTTCTCGTGAATCTTCAACTGCCTCGAAGCATAAGCAATGGCCCTGCCATCCTACATCAATACTGCGCCAAGCCCAATACAAAAAGCATCACAATAAACTGTATAATGCCCTGGACCTGTGGGCAAAACCAATATCGGTGCCGTAGTCAGAGCCGTCTTGAGCTTTTGAAAGCTCTGCTCGCACTCATCTGACCACCTGATCTGGGCACCCTTCTAGGTCAGCCTGGTCATTGGGGCTGCTATAGATGAAAACCCCTCTATGAACCGACGATACTATCCTGCTAATCCCAAGAAACTCCGAATCTCAGTAGCTGAAGCTAATCGAGGCCAATTCTTGACTGCCTCAATCTTCTTCGGGTCTACCTGAATACCCTCTGCTGATACTACATGACATAAAAATGCAACTGAACTCAACCAAAACTCGCAGTTCGAGAACTTGGCATTCAACTGACTATCCTTCAGAGTCTGAAGAACCACTTTGAGGTACTGCTCGTCCTCCTCCTGACTGCGGGAGTACACAAGAATATCATCAATGAAGACTATCATGAACAAGTCTAAATAAGGCCTAAACACTCAATTCATCAACTCCATAAATGTTGCTGAGGCATTGGTCAACCCAAATGATATGACCAAAAACTCATAATTCCCGTACCGAGTGGGAAATGCTGTCTTAGGGACATCAGACGCCCTAATCCTCAGCTGATGATAACCCGATCTCAAATCTATCTTTGAAAACACCTTCGCACTCTGCAATTGGTCAAACAAATCATCAATCCTCGATAGTGGATACTTGTTCTTTATCGTCACCTTGTTCAACTGCCGGTAGTCAATGCACATTCTCATCGATCCATCCTTTTTCTTCACAAATAGAATTGGCGCACCCCAAGGAGAAACACTAGGCCTGATGAAACCCTTCTCAAGCTAATTTTGCAACTGATCCTTTAACTCTTTCAGCTCTGGCGGGGCCATACGATATGGCGGAATAGAAATGGGCTGCGTGCCTGGAGCCAGATCAATAAAAAAATCAATATCCCTGTCGGGCGGCATACCTAGTAGGTCCGAAGGGAAAACCTCTGGGAACTCCCGAACAATAGGAAATGAGTCAATAGAAGTAACCTCTGTGCTGGAATCACGAACATATGCCAAATAAGCTAGACACCCCTTCTCGACCATGCGTCGAGCCTTAACATATGAAATAACATTGCGGGTGGCATGTCCCGGGGTCCTTCTCCACTCCAATCGGAGCAAGTGCGGTAAAGCCAAGGTCACGGTCTTTGCGAGAAAATCCAAGATTGCATGATACGGGTACAACCAATCCATCCCCAATATAACATCGAAATCAACCATGTCTAGAAGCAATAGATCAACTCTCAAGACCCTCAAATACTACTACATAAGAACGATGAACTCTGTCGACCATTATAGAATCACCCACTGGTGTGGATACATATACAGGAATACCCAAGGCATCACTAGGCATAGCCATGTAGGGAGCAAAATAAGACGACACATATAAATACGTAGACCCAGGGTCAAATAGCACTGAAGCATCCCTATCACAAACCAGAATAGTACCTGTAATCATAACATCTGATGACTCGACCTCTGGACTGGCTGGCAAAGCATAACAACGGGACTGGGCCCCACCTCCCTGAATCGCATCTCTAGGATGATCAACTACTGGCTGACCTCTGCCTCTGCCGGTGCGAGCTCTACCTCTACCGCCTCTAGCTGGCTAGGCGGCCGGTGGATCACCTGCTACCTGAATCATGGAACGAGAGCCCTGCTACTGCAACCGAGCACCTCTCAACCTCAGGCAATATCTCCTGATGTGATTGAGATCTCCACACACATAACACCCAGCTGAATGCGGCAACTGAGAAAACTGGGACTGACCATGCCGCCCTGAATGACCTCCTCGAAAGCTCTGAAGTGGGTGTGCACTGATAAGCTGCTGATCTGAATGATACTACTGAGAACCACCGCTGCCTGGAGTACCATGAGAAGCCTGAAGAGCCGACTGAAAGGGCCTCGGTGAATGACCTCTACCATAGGAATCCCTACCTCCAGACGAGGTACCACTAAACCTACCAGAATGACGAGGCCTCTTGTCCGACATTTGACCACCCCCTCGTGAGAGGGCCATCTCAACTCTGCGGGCTGCATTGGCTGCCTCCTGAAAGGAAATATCACTACCAACTCCCATGGACATATGGAGACGGATCGACTGAATCAATCCATCAATAAACCTCCGGACCCTCTCTTGCTCCCTAGGGAGTATCACAACCGCATGGCGTGCCAAGTCAACAAATCTAGTCTCATACCGTGTAACTGTCATGGAGCCTTGATGGAGACGCTCAAACTGCCTACGAAGTGCCTCTCGCTGAGTGACAGGGAGAAACTTCTCCAAGAACAACTCTGCGAACTAATCCCATGTCAAAGCTGGAGATCCTGCTGGTCTAGATGGGGAAAAATCTCTCCACCAAGTCTTGGCGGATCTTGCAAGCCTGAAGGTGCAAAAATCGACCCCATTGGTCTCCACTATACCCATGGTCCTGAGAATCTCATGACAACTGAATAGAAAATCCTAGGGATCCTCTGATGAAGCACCACTGACAGTGGTGGTGAAGAGATTGGAGAATCGATCAAGTCTCCACAAAGCATCTGAAGACATAGCCGCTCCATCACCGGCCTGAGCTGTAATACCTGTCTGGGTTGCCACTGCGGGCTGAACCACTAGGACCTGAGTCCAGGGAGCTACCTTCTCCGGAGTACACGTAGTAGGAGTCTGAACCCCTGCCTCGACCTCTGGCACGACCTCGGCCTACGCCCCTCGCAGGAGCTGCTGCTGGGGGCTCGGGCTGCTGCGCGGTAGAGGAAGAAGCACGTGTTCTCGCCATCTGCGAAAGAACAGAGTAGAAAGAAAATCAGTATTTGAGAAACAGAACCGCACGACAAGAAAGAACAAAGTGAAATTTTTCCTAACTCTGTAGCCTCTGGGGGATAAATACAAACGTCTCAGTACCGATCCCTCAGACTCTACCAAGTTTGTCCGTGAGTAGCGAGACCTATGCAACCTAGAGCTCTGATACCAACTTGTCACGACCCGGATTTCCTACCATCGGGAGTCGTGATGGCGCCTACTAACGGAGCTAGGCCAGCCAAAATTCAAAACATTCTCTAATCAACCTCAACAATATAAACATACTAAAAACATTTAAATAAGTGTGGAAGACTTTAAGTTTAATAAAATGAAATCACAATGCGGAAGTTTAAAACATATTTCTACCGAAAATCTGGTGTCACTAGCTCACGGACTACTAAAGAGTACTACAAACAAGTCTGAATGTAAAAAAAAAAATACATATGTCTGTCTCAGTGCAATGAAAACAAACAGAAATAAGGAAGTGACTTCGGCCTGCGAACGCCAGCTAGGCTACCTCGAGAGTCCCTGGACTGAAGGTCTGCTCCCGATCTAATACTGCTGCGGTCCGAAAGCTGTGTCCTGATCTGTGCAAAAGAAATGCACAGAGTGTAGCATCAGCACAACCGACCCCATGTGCTGGTAAGTGCCTGGCCTAACCCGGGCGAGGTAGTGACGAGGCTAGACAGGACCTACCACCAATAACCTGTACATATATATGTGCAATAACAGGAAAATACACTAATTTAAGCAGAAAAAGGGTGGGGGAAACATGCTATGGGGTACTACAGTCTATATATATATAGGAATCAATGGTAAAAAAATGAAGCTGAATAATAACAACTGATACGGAAAAACACTGGAAGTCTCTATGTACGAACACAATACACTCAGTCCATACTTCGTTGCGGTGCGCAACCCGATCCTCAACAGATATCACCGTTGTGGCTTTCAACCCGATCCTCAACAATATATACCGTTGCGGCGTGCAACCCGATCCTCAGTATTCATCAATACCGTTGCGGCGTGCAACCCGATCCTCAACATTTAATACCAAGAACTCACCCAAAAAACAACTGCAACTCAAGTGCGAGGGGAGTAACAACAATCACAAGAAAATCCCGGCAAGGGAATACAATTTACAATTCAATCATCCCGACAAGGGAGAATACAATAAATACTTACGTCCCGGTAAACGACTAATCGCTACACATTCCACTTTTAGTCACCTATTTCTCGGCTAACCATTTCTAGTCCGAGCCAATGCTCCGAAAGCCAAACCAATCACAAACCTTCCTCAAATATTCACATTATATTATGCTTATCAACCCAAGCAAGAAAGATGTACCATTAAATCCGAATCCAACACATATAAGACTCACGATCATGCTAGACTCTGGTGCATAGATAACTGTCACCATGCCTATACACCGTACTCCACATTAAGCAAGTAGCAATTAGCACCTTAAACCTAATCCCCCAAGCCATAGTTAGAACAAACACTTACCTCGGTCCAAAAGATAGCAATCAACTCTCCAATACCGCCTTTCCTCTAAAATCTAACTCTGAAACAATGATATCTAGGCATAATTAATTCAATAGTATCAATTGAGGCTCAACAACATAATCCCATAGCCTAGAAATGAATTTCCTATCATTCTTCCAAAAATACCAAAATCCGACACCGGGCCCACATGGTCCAAACTCAAGGTTCGGACCAAAATCCAATCACCTCTAACCCTACGAGTTCAAATATGTAATTTGTTCCAAGATTCGACCCCTAATTTGTTTAGGAGACACACTTCCTAAATTGAAATTTCATCCTTAGGATACACACTTCCTAGTTCGGCTCCCTAGTCTCCACTTTGATTTCATAATTTAGGGCTAGGAAATTAATATTTAGATGAAAGAATTAAGAGATAATGAAGTTAAGAATACTTACCCAAAGAGTTATGGAGGAAGAGAAGCTAGAAAATCGCCTATGGGGTGTTTAAGGGAGGAGCCCGTGTGAAGAAATGGCTAAATCCCGAGTTCTGTTTCTGTTTTTATGACTTAAAATCACCGGGTGAAATTACCCTACGCGATCGTGCGAAAGGGACTGCGATCGCGGAGAGGAAGGGCTGGAAGCTACGCGATCGCGTGAAGGTTGCTGCGATCGCGTAGAGGGAATTCACTGGGGGTGTCTATTTGGCCTATGCGATCGCGTGGGCATGTACGTGAACGCGGAGAAGAGGAGCTGGAAGCTACGCGATCGCGTGAAAGGTGATGCGATCGCATAGAAGGAATGGTCAAAGCAGTGCGATCGCGTAGAACAAAATCCCTGTGCAAAAATTGTAGAAAATCTGCCAACTTTTCTAAGTCCAAAACACCGCGATACCTATCCGAAACTCACCCGAGCCCTCGGGGCTCCAAACCAAATATGCACACTGACTCAAAAACATCATACAAACTTGCTCGAGTGATCAAATCACCAAAATAATATCAAAATCAAAGAATCAAACCCCAAAACTCATGATTTTCGTTTCAAAGTTCATAAACTTCCAACTTTAGCTATTTAGGTCCGAAACACGTCAAACGACGTCCGATTTCGACCAAATTTCACAAAAAGCGCTTACCGCATATTTAAGACCTGTACCAGGCGTCAGAACCAAAATACGAGTTCGATACCTATATTTTCTAACTCATTTTCATTTCCATTTTTCTAATAATTTCAGAAAACAATTTAACAGAAATATTCTTTTACTCTGGTTCTGGACCTCGGATTTCGACTCCGGGCACATGCCCGAGTCCCATATTTTTCTACGGACCTCCTGGGACTGTCACATCACGGGTCCGAGTCCGTTTACCCAAAATGTTGACCAAAGTCAACTATATCAATATTAATATAAAAATTCTTCAAACGTTTCACAGATTTCACATATTTTAACATAATAATTTTCCAGCTTCACTCCCGGACTATGCACTCAAATCGAGGCAACTAAAATCAAGGTTTCCAAGGCCTCGGAAGCGTGGAAAAAGGGAGAAATACGGTGATGACCCTTTGGGTTGTCACAGGTTTCTCTGAAACCCTAAGCTGTTCGAGGTTCTTCTCTGTTTATTTGTTTAGATCTATTGGTATGTTTGTGTTCTATTGCGCTCCTAAGGTGTTTTCCCCAAATTTTCTATTCAAAATCATTTCTAGAAAATTTTTTAAAAGATCTTTTTGATTCTATCTGATTCTTTCTTTATGAGTGTTTTTCCGTGTTGTGCTCGTATGGATTCTTTACTATGCAAGTACTGTCCTTCTACTTATCTTTTTCTATACATGTGCTCACACATTAATCCGTGTTATGTTTTCCTTACTCTTCTACTACATGTGTTTACCGTTGAGTTCTTTGATTTGTGTTTGCTTTACTAAACCATGTTCGTGTTCTTGCTAGATGGGTTTCATCTATTTTTGTTTTTTTGTTTAAGTTTGTATTACCTCTTTCTTCTAAACTTGTTCAAGTTTCAAGTTTTCTCAAACTTGATCGCCATGACCTTGAATCTATTTTGTTTCTTTGTATCATGTCTATTTGTTTTTCATAAGTTTTTGGAAAAGACTTATGAGCCTCTATCAAGTAGCTTGCTTTCTCATCTTTATTGTCTGGTTCGATTTGAAATCCTAGTATTTAGGGTTTCCTTTGAAAATTTTGATTTTTGTGTTCGAGTTAGGGTTCCGCTTTGGGACCCTGGACTTCCAGACTCACTATGAGTCTGCCAATTGAACATGCATCTCTTTGCTTATGATTTTGAACTTCTCTTTGATTAAACTCTCTTCTAAATAACTTGATAGTCTCCTCTTGATTCATATATTTGTGTGCTTTATATATGAGGACTCTTCTTTCACAAGGTTTTACCAACTAATTAATTGATTCTGAAATCCTCTAATGGGGTTTGATTAATTGCTACTGATTTTCCCTAATTGAATCCTCTTTACCTATTCCTGACTTGGTCCATTCGAGTTAACCATGTAATTTTGATTTTTACTGTAATTGCTAGACATGACCACCACCCCGCCATGTTCTTCCCTAATTCCTCTCTATGCACTTACACTTACTCTTAGACTTTAAGTTCTTCCCCCTCCTATGATTCTTGCTTTGGGACCTTGAGTTCCTTCTGAACTTGGACATTTGAGGGCTGGACCTTCCACACTGCACTATAATCTAATTCTGCAATGTATTTGGGGCGTAAGCACTGCTCGGAATCCTCTTGAGGCTCTTGGGAACTTTGACACATCCCAAATAGAAAAAGGCTTTTCAAAAACTGATCCTGGAAGTTGGTTTATCTCATATTGTTAGACCTTGAGTCTGAATTAGGCTGTTTGGTTGTAGCTTGAACTTCTGATGTAATTTTACTTTTCTTATTCATCCGGGACTGTAATAATTTGTAATAACTATGGAGTTCTAGGAAAAGGGGAGGGTCACTCATGTATGCATATGGGTAGACATCATGCTTTAGGTATTTGTTGCTGCAATCACAGCCCGCTCTTTCGCTTATGCATTTCACATAGAAATCCTGTCTATACATTATGCATTACATGTAGAAATCCTGCCTATAAGCTGTTTCATTATTGCATATAAAAATCCTGTCTATAAGTTATACATTACATGTAGAAATCCTGCCTATAAGCTGTTTCATTATCACATATAGAAATCCTGCCTATAAGTTATTGCATCAATACATATAGAGACCATGCCTATAGGTTTTCTGCATATAGAAATCATTATCCTAGGTTTTCTGCACTTCTGCTTACACCCCTGTCATTAGGCAAACAGTCTCTAGGTTAAAATAATAACAAGTTTCATCCTAGAAATCATGCTTATAGGATTCCTGCATCTCGATAATCATTTTAAAATCAATTACGCTTAGAAATCATGCCTATAGGAGCAACCATTTGGATCTGATTCATCTATCTCTTCTATAAGTATGAAATTAGTAGTAATGTTGTTTAATATCTACAGAATTTAGTTGGTTCTAAAATCGGTAACCCTTCTTTAAAAATCAGTAGCCCTTCTTAAAAAAATCAGTATACTTCCACCTAAGCAATCAGTAGGTAATTGACGAAGTGTGTTAGTCCTTGATAAACTACAACCAGACAAGGCCTAATTCAGACTTCTCATCTGAGAAATATGTGATGAAGCAGCCTGCCCTAATGCTAAATTTAATACAGACTAAAACCAATATCTGAAGTCATGCTAGACAATTTGCTTCTTTTTGAGGAGGCCTGCTTGAGCCTTTTAACTGCTATGTGTTTCCCCTAACTGCTTTATGTGTTTTGTTTGTCGCATTAGAATTTTATCCTTTCAAACTATGAAAAGCCCCAATCTCCTTCTCTTTTAGGACTAGTAGTCCCAAATACCTACAGGACTGATAGGATTGGGACGAGTAATGGCATGCAATAAGTAACGATACTATCTCGCGTTTAATACCTTAACGGGGTGGGAAAGGGTAGATACGGATATGATGACCACGCGATAACACCATGTGCATAAACGGTTACCCAGTGTTGTGTGGGGTGCTACATATTATTTATAAACCTAGGACCCCCTCCCTCTTCACTTGTTTACTTCCTTTTCTTTTTCCAGAATTTTTTTAAAAGCTATTGACTTTCAGTTCTTTAAACTTCCTCTTGTACTTCAGTCACTTAAAAAATCTCTTTTTTAGTTATTTCATTTCCAGCACTGTTTATCTTTGAAACCTCCGCCTCTTTTACTCCTTTGTCTGAGTATTTGTACCAATTATTTGACCCCCTATTCCTGCACTTGTATATCCTTTAAATAATTATGAAATCGCATATTTCCAAATTTCGGTATGCTTTTAACTTTTATACTTCCCTTGTTGCAATCATTATGTGAAAGCTATTTTGTTTGCTTATTTGTTGTTTATATTTAAAGTCACAATTGTAGCATGGCCGGAAACCACAGTAGTGGATCTTGAGGGGTGCCTAACACCTTCCCCTCGAGATAATTTCAAGCCCTTACCCATTCTCTGGTTCTTCTTCTTTTAAGTTGAATTTCTTCTTAGTGTCGTAATGCACTTAATCATTAGGCGGTGACTCTTCTAAATTGCAAACCCAATTCCCAAAAGTAAAAGAGTTTTTCGCCCAAATGTCATAAACCCGATTTTGCGAGAAAAAGGGGGCATCGACAGCATGGCGACTCCACTGGAGAATTTATTTAGGCTTTTACCATTTCATGTTACTTGTGACTTTACTGCTTCTTTATTGCCTTTATTTAGTGTCTTTATCTCTCTTCTACTACGAAACTGACTTGGCTCTTTGTTTCTTTTCTTTACTTCTTTCTTTTACCGCTTTCCTTTAATACTGTTGTAATTATGAGAAATTATTGTAATCCTTACTTTATGAGCTTGACAACTTTTTTCATTCTTATAACTGCATATTCAACATCATATTCCACTCGTGCCAAACAAAATACCATAACAACGCTTATAATGAGTGGTTGCGCCCTTCGATATTATCACCCCCTAAATTTGGTAAAGGCGTATTTGCGGTAAAACCGGTCGATAAACAGTGTAGTCGACGGTTCCATGCCCTTCCTTCTAGAGTTGTCCGCTCAAGGGTACCGATCTAGCACCCCATAGAGACCTTACTCTGTTCAATTATGCATGCATCATGGTCAAACCTAGCCGAGTCAGTTATGTTGTCCGCATAATGACTCTTTAAGATAGCCTTGTCCAAAGTCCACTAGGTTTCCCCAGAACCCAAATGGACACTACCACGTATGTGCATTTATTTGGAGAACTAAATGCTGCTTATGCCAATTATTGATATTTAAATAGTCGAGTCTGGCGGGGGTAAGGTCCTAACACTTTATTTTGCAGAAAAATGAGGCACGAAGTCCCCGTATTCAGCATGGTAACCAACATCCACCTAAGGTTGCTAAGCTGGCGGGAAGACCTTCACTCCAGTGATCAGAATCTCATCCGCAAATATTTGGGAAATTTGCCTTCTCTTCTGGAAATCCAACCCAACAACAAAATCATAGAAGCTGTAACCCTATTCTGGGATGGCGACAGATCTGTGTTCCACTTCGGGGACCTTGAAATGACACCTTTGCTAGAGGAAATAGGAGGGCTAGCTGGTATCCCATGGGAGAATCCGGGTTTTCTTATGCCGGAAAATCGCAAGGGTAGGGGTTTTCTCAAAATGATGGGACTAAAGAAGAACCCAAACTTGACCTGCTTGAAGGATTCCTACATTCCTTTCGACTATCTGTACGAGAGGTATGGCCATTGCAAGTCCTACCACACTTACCCGGATAAATTCGCCTTTACATCATTAGGGCATATCCATAGAAGGGTCTTCGTCTTTATGTTATGGTTTTTGGGGATGATAGTATTTCCTATGAAGAAGGCAAGGTTCCATACCATACTAGCCATGGTCACCAAAACCTTAATGGAAGGAATTGGCGGGCAGCCTTTAGGATAGTACCTATGATCGTTGCGGAGATATACCGAGCCCTAGAGAACTGTCAACGAGGGGCCAAACATTTTGAGGGTTGTAACTTACTCCTCCAACTATGGCTTATGGAGAATCTCCAAAAGGGTGAATATCGACAAGAGATTCTGCACAGGGATTGAGATGATCATATTGCCTTTTATCAGCCAAAGCAAATGAACTATATGCCTAACATGTTTGCTTAACCAGAAAATGCTAAAGGTAGGGTAAAGTTGTTCGAAAATCTGAAAGAGGACCAAGTGCAATGGATGTTCGAATGGTTCCCTACGGAAGAGTTCATTATTCGATCTCGGATGCACCGTTTCTTATAATCATTGGTCTGAGAGAAACTTATCCTTATGTCCATCTCCGAGCCATGAGGCAGGCTGGAAGAAAGTAGGTTATACCAAGGGTTGACAAAATAAGTCTCTTCAGGCCGACTTTCAGGATGACGATAGCCCTTACAAGTGCCAAGCCCAACACATGTGGCACTGCAAAATCATCTTGGGAAGAGATACTATTGAACCGGACAGGTACCATGCTGGTTATACTCCATACTATCCAAGCTTATTGGAAGATGATCATAATGGGTTAGGACAACCGGGGTTTGTTCGAGGTCACAGGATCATCGACGAAAAGGCTGAAGTATAGGTTATGTATAACCAATTGCGCAAAAGGATTCGGGAATGCGAAAGTGAGCATCAGGAAATTCAAAAAGCCCATCAAAAGCTGATTGAAGAATGGAAAGACATGGCTGTTAACGCCAACAATGACTGGGGTATTTGGAGTGGGGTTTAGTGGAGCTAGAAAGTAAGTTCAACCTGAGGATCGAAAGCTGCTGGAATGCTGAGGGAAACGAAGGGGGACACTTGGCTAGAGCCTACTTGCTACTGGGACTACGTAAGTTGGTGAAACTGTTCGATGAGGTTAAAGATGCTGAGTCTAGGGTAGGTCCTTCTGGGACCAAATAGATAGGATTCTTTTCTTTTTTCCTTAAATGTAATAAGGCCAGTGGCCATTAGTGACATTTTACATTCTGCTATTTTAGTGTCGTTTTGGGATTCGCTTTATTTTTCTATCAATAAAATGAGGCATTTAGCATTCTGAGTTCTCTAAATTTACTTGTTGCTAGGCCTACCTAGGGCACAACGAGGCTCTCAAATTAGGATACGAATTACATTCCCACACTATTTGTTTAAATATCGTAATATTCTTTCTTTCTTACAACCCGCACTAACTTGCTACCTTTTGTTTTACTTTTTGTTTTATTCTCCTCCCCAAAGGTTAGTTGTGCACTCTGGTATCGTCATCATACTCCACTAGATCCAAGGTCCCTCTACCTACTCCTCCTTCTAGTCCCATCAGAAATCGGAACAAGGGGAAAATGGAAGATTTGAGCAACATTAGAAAGGAAAACCCAGTTGAATGGGCAGAGGTTACTCAGGGTATTCAGGTTTCTAAGGAAGGTGCCTCCCAATTCGAGCAGAAGTTGTTGAAATATTTGGAAGAACTGGACCAAGTTCGAAACTTGGCAAGCTTGTCGTTTTCCCTCACTACACCAGATGTCAACTTTCCCAACACTCAAAACCCCGCACCTCCATAAAACATCCCAAAACCACAAAACCAACCCGCTCCCCATTATCACTGCAACACATGCCACACTTCAAACAACACCCCACTGCTCATCCCTGAACCACTGAACTCCACAAATGATCATCTCCACAGTCACCACAAAACCCCCATCTATGTGGAAACCACACCACACCCCATTCAACCCACCTCAAGCACACCTGAGTCTGATGAAAAAAACTCTCTTATCAGGAATCTGGCCGCAGAACTCAAGAAGCTGACTAGCCGATTTCAGGGCGTTGAAGGAAGCAAGGGGATCAAGGGACTGAATAAGATGACCTTTGCATTCAACCAGATATCGAACTTCCAGAGGGGTACAAACCTCCCAAGTTCGAGATGTTCGATGACACCGGGGATCCCAGAGTTCATTTGAGGACATACTGCGACAAGCTGGGCGGAGAAGGAAATGATGAAAAGATTTGCATGAAGCTTTTTATGAGAAGTATGAAAGGATTTGCTCTGTCTTGGTACATTAGCCAAGACCCAAAGAAATGGAAAAATTGGGTAAGTATGGCATCCAATTTCATGGACAGGTTCAGATTCAACACGGAGAATGCACCAGATGTATTCTACACCCAGAACTTAAAGAAGAAACCTACAGAGACATTCTGCGAGTATGCTACTCATTGGAGATCAGAAGCTGCTAAGGTCAGGCCGGCTTTAGAAGAAGAACAAATGAACAGGTTTTTCGTCCAGGCTCAAGACCTACAGTACTACGAAAGGTTAATGCTGATTGAAGGCCAGAAATTTTCTGACATCATCAAGCTAGGGGAAAGGATCAAAGAAAGTATTAAAAGTGGTATGGTCACAAACCTTGAGGCTTTTCAGGCTACCAACAAGGCTCTATAGTCTGGTGGCACGTCTAAGAGAAGGGCCGTAAGTGCTGTGATGGTTGCACAGAGAATAAAATCCCCAATAAAATACCAAACCTACCAAATATCCCCTCTCACGTATCAGCCTACCCCAAATTACCAAGCACATTTGCCTTCTTACCAAGCTCTACCATCTACTTACCAATAACCTCCATAACCCGCATATCAGCCTACTTTACCCAAATACTCCCAACCCGCACACGTCTACCAAGCCTACAACACCTAACAAGCCTGCTATCAATCACCTCCTCACTAAAATTTCCCTAGACTCCGTCCAAACTTTGACCGCAGACATCCCAAACAATACACCGCCATTGCCGAACCTATCGACCGGCTGTATGAAAGGCTCAAAGCTATTGGTTATGTCACCCCTATCCCTATCGTAAACCTTGAAAACCCCTCCCAGTGGGTAAACCCAAATAAAACCTTCGCATACCATTTCGGCATGAAGGGGCATACCATTGATGAATGCCGCTCTCTGAAGGATAAGATCCAAGCTTTGATTTACAACAAGATCATCATGGCAAATGAGCCTGCTCTGAATGTCCGTAACAACCCTTTACCAAACCATAAGGGTGGAGGTGTTCACATGATTGAGATAGAAGATGATTGGGACCCTGGGAGATCGATCGGGTTGATAGCAGAAGGTGACAAGCTAAAGAAACCGACAGTCATCCTTAACCTGATTGTGGTCCAGATGCAGCCTTCTGAGGACACCGAGGGAAACATGTCTGTACCACTTGATTTGGAAACACCATCCTCCGCAAAGTCGCCAATACCAATCGAGGTCAAGTTTGGGTCCCCAAAGGCACTGGTACCATTTGAGGTTACTATATTACCTCCCAAAGCAAGGGTGTCCATTCCGGTAGCAATGACAGCCGTAACACCGTTCCACCGAAAAGCCATACCATGGGATTACACAGCCGAAGTAAGGTGGTAAAGGAAAACCAAATCCAGAGAAGCAAGTGCAACACAGGGTATGACGAGAACTGGTAGGGTTTATACCTCGAAGCATTTGGCTGAGTCGAGTAGGCAAGCCTCTGGTCGGCCGGCCATCACTAAAACGAGGCTTGATGACCTTTGAAGGAAGATACAAGCCAAATAGTATTCAGTCATTGATCAGTTGAACAAAACATGAGCACATATCTCTATCTTGGATATGCTAAAAAGCTCTAACGCACATAAGAATCCTTTATTGAAGGTGCTGAGTGAGGCATATGTACCCAGCAACATCACTAGAGGAGAAATGACAAACATGGTAGGGCAGGTATTGAAGAGTCATAAAATTACTTTCCATGAAGATGAGCTGCCATCGGAAGGGCTGAGCCACAACAAGGTGTTGCACATCACTGTGCAATGCGTGGATTATTTCATCACCAGGGTCCTGATCGATGGGGGGTCCAGCCTCAATATTTGGCCACTGGTAACACTCAGAACATTGGGGAAAGGTCTGCATAAGATCAAAGACAGGGCCATCAATGTCAAAGCTTTCGATGGTTCCCAAAGGTCCACTATTGGGGAGATTATCTTGTGTTTACAGATGGGGCCTACTTGTTTCGATGTTGAATTCCAAGTGATAGATATGCTGATGTCTTACAACTTGCTATTAGGACAGCATTAGATTCATGCCGCTGGGACTATAGCATCAACCCTACATTAAGTAGTGAAATTTGAGTGGAATCACCAAGAGGTGATTATTCACGGCGATGGTAGAAATCCCATATACAGTCGCTAGACCATCCTAGCAATCAGAGGAAGAAGAAAGATAGGCGAAGAAACCTACCACCACATCGAGCGAGTCAATGCCATGGACAAGGATAAATGGTGGGATAACAAATCGAAAGCATACTGAATTGGAGCGGGTATGAACCTTGGAAAGGAATTGGCAAGAATCTCCAAGGAATTGCTAAGCCCATCAAGCTCAAAAAAGCATGGAACCACCTTTTGACTGGGGTATAAGTGTACCTGGGAAGAATTCAAGGACTAGTCGCCACCCTGGCGCGGCTCTTACTATCCACTGGAGTAGCTGATACCCCGTCTGGAGCAGACTTTCCAACAGGCCGAAGTCATCTATGGGTTAGAAGAAGAGGAAGCATTAGCAGCAATGAGGAATTTGTTCCTGGAAGAGGATGATATGGACTGCAGTGTCATTTTCGAGGATGAGGGGGAGGCAGGCCCTTCTATACAAGTCGTGAGCTGAGGAGAGCGCCTCAACCATTGGTCTATCAGAACCACCAGAGCCCGGCGTGCCTCGGGGTAGCAAGGCTGAACAAAGGACCACACACTATTTTGTTTTACTAGTTTATTTTCCTTTCACATTTTTATTTTTTGCAAGAAAGATCTCCAATGTTCAAAACACTTATGGAATTTATTAAAGTATTTCAATTTTCTTACAAATCTCACTCTTATCATTTTCTCTCATTACTTTACTCAAACAACATTACTATTACTTATCTTGATGAACCAACGACTGTGACATGCAATGAGACAACGCAACAAACGGACATAGACTCAGAAGAGGATGATATACCGGAAGAAATTGTTAAAGAGGTTCAGAATTTTAAGAACAGACCTAAGTCCAACTTGGACGAGACTGAGATCGTCAATCTGGGAGATGCGGAAAACATCAAAGAAATGCGAATCAGTGTTCATTTATCCATCAGAAAAAGGGAGAGTACACAGAATTTCTAAGGGAATATGAGGACATATTCGCATGGTCGTATGACGACATGACTGGACTAAGCACATCCATTGTCCGCCAGTGAAGCAGAAGCTCAAAAAGTTTAAGCCAGATATGAGTCTGAAAATCAAGGAAGAAGTCACTAAGCAGGTCAAAGCTAAGGTTCTAAGGGTAGTAGAGTATCCGACATGGTTAGCCAATATTGTGCCAGTACCAAAGAGGGACGGGAAGGTTAGAGTCTGTGTCAACTACTGGGACCTCAACCGGGCCAGTCCAAAAGATGACTTCCCCTTACCGAATATACACATCTTGATTGACAACTGCGCCAAGCACGAGGTGCAGTCATTCATTGATTGTTTCGCTGGGTACCATCAGATATGGATGGATGAAGAGTATGCTGAGAAAATAGCTTTCATTACGCCATGGGGGATGTATTGCTACAAGATGATGCCGTTTGGGTTAAAGAATACAGGGGCCACCTACATGAGGGCCATGACTACCATTTTTCATGACATGATACATAAGGAGATTGAAGTGTATGTAGACAACGTCATCATCAAATCCAAGAAGGCCACTGATCACATGGAAGATTTGAGTAAATTCTTCAATAGACTGAGAAGATATAACCTGAAATTGAATCCTACAAAATGTGCATTCAGGGTTCCAGTTGGGAAATTGCTTTGGTTCATTGTGAGTCACCAAGGGATAGAATTGGATCCATCAAAGGTCAAAGCTATTCAAGAATTGCCACCGCCAAAGAACAAGAAATAAGTAATGAGTTTCTTGGGGAGACTTAACTATAGCAGCCGGTTCATAGCACAGTCTACTGTTATCTGTGAGCCAATCTTTAAGATGCTGAAGAAGGATGCTGCTACAAAATGGACAGATGACTGCCAAAAGGCCTTCGACAGAATCAAGGAGTACTTGTCAACACTGCCAATTTTGGTCCCGCCCGAGCTAGGTAGACCCCTGTTACTCTACCTTGTGGTACTAGATGGAGAATTTGTTGTGTTCTGGGGCAGCATGATGAAACGGGGAGAAAAGAGCAGGACATCTATTATCTCAGCAAGAAGTTCACCCCGTATGAGGCCCGATATTCTCTGTTGGAATGTACCTATTGTGCCCTAACATGGGTAGCCCAAAAATTGAGGCACTATTTCTGTGCTTACACCACGTATCTCATATCAAGAATGGACCCATTGAAGTACATATTTCAGAAGCCCATGCCCACTAGCAAGTTAGACAAGTGGCAAATCATGCTGAGTGAGTTTGACATTGTCTACGCAACTCAGAAAGCAATCAAATGACAAGCATTAGCAGACCACCTCACAGAAAACCCTATGGACGAAGAATATGAGCCCTTAAAGACATATTTTTTTCCTGATGAGAAGGTATCATTTGTAGGAGAAGACATTACAGAATCTTATGATAGTTGGAGAATGTTTTTCGATGGAGCATCGAATTTCAAAGGAGTTGGCATAGGAGCAGTCTTAATATCAGAAACTGGCCAGCATTATCCGGTGTCTACGAAACTCAAATTCCCATGCACCAACAACATGGCCGAGTATGAAGCCTGTATCTTGGGACTCAAGATGGCCATTGACATGAACATTCAAGAATTGCTAGTGATTAGAGATTCAGACCTCCTTATACATCAGGTATGAGAAGAATGGGCAACTAAGAATTCCAAGATACTCCCGTATTTGCACCATGTATAGGAGTTGAGGAAGAGATTCACAAAGACAGAATTCTGGCAAGTTCCCAGAGTCCAGATTGAGTTTGCCGATGCATTGGCAGCCCTATTATCTATGATACAGTATCCAGATAAGAACTTTATAGATCCTATTCCAGTGAAAATTCATGATCAACCAAATTATTATGCTCATGTCTAGGAAGAATTAGATGGAAAGCTTTAGTTTTATGATATCAAGGAATATTTGATAAAGGGAGAATACCCCGAACTTGCAAATCCTACTCAGAAGCGCACACTTCAGAGGTTGTCTAACAATTTATTTCACAACGGAGGAATCCTGTATTGGAGAACTCTTGATTTGGGATTGCTAATGTGTGTCGACGCAAATGAAGCATCTAAAATGTTAGAAGAAATCCATGTTGGGACCTGCGATCCATATATGAACGGTTTCGTCTAAGCCAAGAAGATACTCCGAGCAGGTTATTTTTGGATGACTATAGAAACAGACTGTATCCAGTATGTCCGAAAGTGCCATCACTATCAGATACATGCAGACATGATAAAGGTACCTCCAAACGAGCTTACTGTAACAAGCTAGCCATGGCTGTTCGCCACTTGGGGAATGAATGTCATTGGACCTATCGAGCCCGCTGCATTAAACGGGCAAAGGTTCATTCTAGTGGCAATTGATTATTCACCAAATGGGTTGAAGCAGCATCATACAAAGCAGTGACTAAGAAAGTTGTGGCAGACTTTGTCCGCGACCGTATTGTTTGTCGATTCGAGATTCCAGAATCGATCATCACTGATAATGGTTCCAATCTCAATAGTGATTTGATGAAGGCCATGGTGAAACTTTCAAGATCAAACACAAGAATTATACAGCTTATAGACCTCAGATGAACGGAGCCGTAGAAGCCGCCAATAAAAATATCAAGAAAATACCAAGGAAAATGTTAGAAAAGCATAAGCAGTGGCATAAGAAGTTATAATTTGCTTTGTTGGGATACTGCACCACAGTTCGAACGTCAACCGGGGCAACTCCCTATATGATGGTTTATGGTACAAAGACAGTCATTCCCGCCAAGGTAGAAATTCCTTACTTGAGAATCATACAGGAAGCAAAAATCGACGACGTAGAATGGGTAAAGAGTCGCTACGAGCAATTATCCCTTATTGATGGAAGAAGAATGAATGCAGTTTGTCATGGTTAGCTTTACCAAAACAGAATGTCTAGAGCCTTCAGTAAAAGAGTCAAGCCAAGACGGTTCACACCAGGACAACTGGTGTTATAGAAGATTTTTCTGTATCAAGATGAAGCCAAAGGGAAGTTCTTTCCCATTTGGTAGGGCTCGTACATGGTTTACCGGGTTCTAACAGGAGGAGCCCTCATACTTGTAGAAATGGACGGAGAGGTTTGGCCAAAGCCGATCAATTCAGACGCAGTCAAACAATACTATGTGTAACATTTATGATTTCCTTCTATGATGAATTTGAACTGCGCCTGACCTGATTCCCGTTTAAGAGGGGATACATAGGCAGCCCTACGGGTTCGGTCACAATTCAATAAAATTTTCATTTCCCCTGCAATTGGAAACTCGGGTAGAACTTTGAAGAGGACCCTCAAAATTCCGAAGTAACTTCAGCCGATCGTCACAAGCAGCCATCAGAAGCAGAAACCCAGTAATCTGGGGTAGAATTTTTAGGAAGACCCTCAAAATTCTGGAGCAAAAGAGGTTGCAATGTCTTGAACTGCGTCGATGTCGTCGGTTCATCTAAAGAATTTTTTTTTTCATTTATATACTTATGTTACACTTTACTAAATCATGCATATCTATTATCAAATTGCTTTGTTTAGCGACGCTATCCCAATGATACACAACATCACTGAAAACAAAGCCAAACAGGACAAGCGAAGTACACGGGGAATACGAACTAACCTCTTCAGACTCACGATTTTTCTTTGGATACAGGCACCCAAGTTGCAAATCACCGAATACATTTATATACTCATACTTTTCAAGAATACCACCCTCAGAACCATCACCTATTCGCATTTGCTATCCACACACAACATCCCCAGTAGCCATAATATCGCAATCAGCTATCAGCTAAGAAATTTTACAACTGTTTGCCTTTTTCTGCATTGCATAAGGCTACTATTCTGCCTTCTGAGGTTAAACTCTACATCCATCTGCACTTTTCTGCATTGCATAAGGCTACTATCTGCTTTCCTAGGTTAAGCTCTACCTCCATCTGCATTCTTCTGCATTACATAAGGCTACTATTTTGCCTTCCAAGGTTAAGCTCTACCTTAATCTGTATTTTTTGCATTGCACAAGGCTACGATTTTGCCTTCCGAGACTAAGCTCTATCTCTATCTGCATAAGGATACTATTCCGCCTTTCAAGGTTAAGCTCTACATCTATTTGCATTTCCTGCATCGCATAAGGCTACTATTCTGCCTTCCGAGACTAAGATCTATCTCCATCTGCATGGCTGAAATATCGCCACTTCATTTAAATCCTGCATCGGCTAAAATATCGCCATTTTACTTACATTTTTGCATGGCTAAAATATAGCCACTTCATTTAAATCCTGCATCGGCTGAAAGATCGTCATTTTACTTAAATTTTTGCGTAGCTGAAATAGCGCCACTTTATTTAAATATTGCATCGGCTGAAAGATCGCTATTTTATTTACATTTTGCATGGCTAAAACATCGCCACTTCATTTAAATCCTACATCAGTTGAAATATCGCCATTTTATTTACGTTTTGCATGGCTGAAACATTGCCACTTTGTTTAAATCCTGTATCGGCTGAAAGATCGCCATTTTCATTTAAACCTCGCATGGGATGAAAGATCGCCACCTTTTGCATTTCACGGGCTGAAATATTGCTAAATTATCCAAGGGAGTCATTGTTCGGAGGCACCATCTTCATAGCTCGAGAACGCCATGCCATGGCCTGAGGACTCCTTTATCTCTTGCATATCATTATTCAAAGGCATCATCGCTCAAAGGCATTATTCTCATAGCCCGAGAGCATCATTTCATAGCCTGTGAATCCTTTATTATATGCTTCATGGCCCAGTACATCATGGTCTAAGGACATCATCCTAACTGTCCAAGGGCAGCATTCATGGTCCAGCGAGAACTTGCATCACGTTTAAATTTATGCACAATATATGTTCATATTTCTCATTTGCAGGTAAACCTGATAGCAACATTGGTTTTAGCATGAGTGATCCCGCTCCAGTTCCCACAACCCTACTAGACTATAACCATCCACCCTAACCGAAATATCGCGTATGTTCTTGAAAGATCTCCATCGGCATACTCCGCCGACGGATCCTGAACTACATACGGCTTGATTCCTGTAAGACCAGGGATATGTAGGCAGCACAAAAACCAGAGCACGGTCAAGTCCTTGAAACCATTTTCGCTTGGTCAAAATTGGCCATCATGTCTTTACTCGACAAATCTTTCATCCTTCCCGGGTAAAGAGGGGCAGCTGTTGATACCCAATTTTTTTGTATGTATTTTTATATACAAAATACTTTTAAAATAACATATATATGCATATAGAAGCATACCCAAGTATTTTAGTATTTTTCTAAATTTTTAAAGATTTTAAGAATCAATTTATTGTCCATTTTAGCCATACAAAAATCCAATAATTATTCCTAAGATTATTATTTTGGCGAATAAGTTATTTTATTCTTATATTTATACCAAAATATAGTTAATTTAATTTTTTTTATATTTTTTATGAATTTATCTGGCCTTTTTAAAGATAAATTACATATAAGTACAATTTTAGCCTACTTCAAAATTAATAGCATATTTTATTATAAAATTTGTCCCAGTATTTTGAATTAATATTTATATATTATTAATTAGTTCAGTACTTTTAGTTTACTTTTAAAATTATTTTTACTACTTTTAAAATAAAAAGGGAAAACTGGCTATTTAACAATTAGCCTCATTTATTTCAATTACAGCCTATTCTACATTTCAATTGTAGCCCTTAAATCAATCCAATTCTACCCCAATTAAATCAGCCCAATTTTATTTCTTACCCGACCCCGACCCAATTTAAAAAACCCGCCTGGTCCCCATTATTGATCCAGGCCGTTGATCATTTTGATCAACGGCCATAAATCCCCCTTACCATTTTTAACCCCAATGACCTACCCTCATCCCTCATTCTCACCTGGTCCGCTTCCTTTGAATCCAAAACTCTCTCAAACCCTCTCAACAGCTCTTCGAAACCCTAGCCTCCTACTACCTTATTTCACCATGTTTTCACCAGAATCCATGGCTTCCCAGGCCATGGATGGTCTGTACTCACCCCTCTCCACCATTGGACCTTGGGTGTTTGAGGTTTTGAAGGCTGACTTTGATGGTTCTCTTCTCAAATTTTCTCATATCTATAGTTCTACGGCCTCTCCGGCCATGCTCCGACATACTCAAGCATTAGAAGCCTAATTCCTGACCTTTTCGACTCAGGATCTGATTTTTCTTCCAAGCCTTTCTCATTTCTAGGGTTTCTCCGAAACCCTAAGCTGTTCGAGGTTTTTCTGTGTTTATTTTCTTAGATCTATGGTATGTTTGTGTTCTACTGGGCTCCTGAAGTGTT
The DNA here is from genome assembly GCA_026770625.1 of Nicotiana glauca. NCBI lineage: Eukaryota > Viridiplantae > Streptophyta > Magnoliopsida > Solanales > Solanaceae > Nicotiana > Nicotiana glauca. Next base: position 71,031 of record MU779009.1, on the reverse strand, counting down.
TTCCCCAAATTTTCTTTTCAAAATCGTTTCTGGAAAAGTTTTCAAAAGATCTTTTTGATTATATCTGATTCTTTCTTTATGAGTGTTTATATGTGTTATGCTCGTATGGCTTCTTTACTACGTATGTACTATCCTTCTACTTTTCTTTTTCCATACATGTGCTCACACGTTAATCCATGTTACGTTTTCCTTACTCTTCTGCTATATGTGTTTACCGTTGAGTTCTTTGATTTTGTGTTTGCTTTACTAGACCCTGTTTGTGTTCTTGCTAAACAGGTTTCATCTATTTTTGTGTTTAAGTTTGTATTACCTCTTTCTTCTGAACTTGTTCAAGTTTCAAGTTTTCTCAGACATGATCGCCATGACCTTGAATCTGTTTTCTTTCTTTGTATCATGTCTGTTTGTTTCTCAGAAGTTGTTGGAAAAGTCTTCTGAGCCTCTATCAAGTGGCTTGCCTTCTCATCTCTATTATCTGATTTGATTTGAAACCCTAGTATTTAGGGTTTCCTTTGGCAATTTTGATTTTTGTGTTCGAGTTAGGGTTCCGCTTTGGGACCCTGGACTCTCAGACTCACTATAAGTATGCAAATTGAACATGTATCTCTTTGCTTATGATTCTGAACTTCTCTTTGATTAAACTCTCTTCTAAATAACTTGACAGTCTCTTCTTGATTCACATATTTGTGTTCTTTATATATGAGAACACTTCTTTCAAAAGGTTTTACCAACTAATTAATTGATTTTGAAATCCTCTAATGGGGTTTGATTGATTGCTACTGATTTTTCCTAATTGAATCCTCTTTACCTATTCTTGACTTGGTCTATTCGAGTTAAACATGTAATTTTGATTTTTACTGGTCGTTTGATTGATTCCCTTTCCTTTTTTTTCACAAACCGTGTACCATTGGATTTTGCATTAAATAAAACCTATGTATTTACCCTTCATTGTACTGCTTGGAAAATATTTTTGGTTAACTCTTTCCATAATTGTCTTTCCCCGGTTGGAAATTAGAATTCCTTAATTAAAGGGAGATTTATTTCAATGTTATTCCCTTACCTTTCTTACTCATTTTCTGCACTATAAAAGGGACTACCCTTCTGCACTTTTGAGAGGACTTGGAGTTCAAGATCTCTAACCTTTAGTTCAATACTTTCAACTTACTACACACTTACAATACTGCTTTGAGTTCAATACTCTCACAACATTCTCTTCTTTTTGAGATCTTTTGGAACTATTTGCTTGCAACGTGGCTTTTCAAGACTACTATTTTATTTGTTTGTTTTCCCTGAAACTGGTATTTTCTAATTTAACTTTCCCGCCTCACCCCTATGTGTTTATTTACAGTCTTCTGCAATCCCGTTTACTCTGTTGTTCATGTTTAGTGATTAATGTTAACTATGTATGTTCTTTCCTCGCATCTGTTTCTGTTGTGAATCCCTACCCCTATTCCCTTCTATGTGTTTGAGTTAAGGCTCATGGCCTGGCAGTATCCATATTGTTGCCCAGGTTTGAACCTGATCCTCAATGGATCCTAACTCCCAACTTTGGCTAAACAGGTTGGTCAGGGGTGTGCCAGCACTCTTAATTGCTGGGCATGACCACCACCCTGCCATGGCCTTCCCTAATTCCCCTCTATGCACTTACACTGACTCTTAGACTTTAAGTTCTGACCCATCCTATGAGCCTTGCTTTGGGACCTTGAGTTCCCTCTGAACTTGGACATTTGAGGGCTGGCCCTTCCACACTACACTATAATCTAATTTTATAATGTATTTGAGGTGTAAGCACTGCCAGGAGTCCTCTTGAGGCTCTTGGGAACTTTGAAACATCCCAAATAGGAGAAAGGCTTTTGGAAAACTGATCCTGGAAGTTAGTTTATCTCATATTGTTAGACCTTGAGTATGAATTAGGCTGTTTGTTTGTAGCTTGAACCTCTGATGTAATTTTACTTTTCTGATTCATCCGGGTCTGTAATAATTTGTAATAACCATGGGGTTCTAGTAAAAAGGGAGGGTCATTTATGTATGCATATGGGTAGACAACATGCTTTAGGTATTTGTTGCTGCAATCATAACATGTTCTTTCGCTTATGTATTTCACATAGAAATCCTGTCTATAAGTTATGCATTACATGTAGAAATCCTGTCTATAAGCTATTTCATTATCGCATATAGAAATCATGTGTATAAGTTATACATTACATGTAGAAATCCTGCATATAAGTTATTGCATCAATACATATAGAGACCATGCCTATAGGTTTTCTGCATATAGAAATCATGATCCTAGGTTTTCTACACTTCTGCTTACACCCCTGTCATTAGGCAAATAGTCTCTAGGTTAAAATAATAAAAAGTGGCATCCTAGAAATCATGCCTATAGGATTCCTGCATCTCGATAATCGTTTTAAAATCAATTATGCTTAGAAATCATGCCTATAGGAGCAGCCGTTTGGATCTGATTCGTCTATATCTTCTTTAAGTCTAAAATCAGTAGTAATGTTGTTTAATATCTGCAGAATTTAGTTTGTTCTAAAATCGGTAACCCTTCTTTAAAAATTAGTGACCCTTCTTAAAAAAAATCAGTATACTTCCACCTAGGCAATCAGTAGGTAATTGACTAACTGTGTCAGTCCTTGATAAACTACAACCAGACAAGGCCTAATCGGACTTCTCATCTGAGAAATATGTGATGAAGCAGCCTGTCCTAACGCTAAATTTAATTCAAACTAAAGCCAGTATCTGAAGTCATGCTAGACAATTTGTTTCTTTTTGAGGAGGCTTGCTTGAGCCTTTTAACTTCTATGTGTTTCCCCTAACTGCTTTATGTGTTTTGTTTGTCGCATTAGAATTTTATCATTTCAAACTCTGAAAAGCTCCAATCTCCTTTCCTTTTAGGACTAGTAGTCCCAAATATCTCTGGGACTAATAGGATTGAGATGGGTAATGGCATGCAATAAGTAATGATACTATCTTGCATTTAATACCTTAACGGGGTGGGAAAGGTAGATATGGATATGATGACCATGCGATAATACCACGTGTATAAACGGTTACCGGGTGTTGTGTGGGGTGATCCATATTATTTATAAACCTAGAACCCCCTCCCTCTTCACTTGTTTACTTCCTTTTCTTTTTCCGTAATTTTTTTAAAAGCTATTGACTTTCAGTTCTTTAAACTTCCTCTTTTACTTCAGTCACTTAAAAAATCTCTTTTTTAGTTATTTGATTTCCAGCACTGTTTCTTTTCGAAACCTCCACCTCTTTTACTCCTTTGTCTGATTATTTGTACCAATTATTTCACCCCCTGTTCCTGCACTGTATATCCTTTAAATAATTATGAAATCACCTATTTCAAAATTTTGGTATGCTTAACTTTTATACTTCCCTTGTTGCAATCATTATGTGAAAGCTGTTTTGTTTGCTTATATGTTGTTTATATTTTAAGTCATAATTGTAGCATGGCCGGGAACAATACTAGTGGATCTTGAAGGGTGCCTAACACCTTTCCCTCGAGATAGTTTCAAGCCCTTACCCATTCTCTGGTTCTTCTTCTTTTAAGTTGAATTTCTTCTTAGTGTCCTAATGCACTTAATCTTTAGGTGACAACTCTTCTAAATTGCAAACCCAATTCCCAAAAGGAAAAGAGTTGTCCGCCCAAATGTCATAAACCCGATTTTGCAAGAAAAAGGGGGCATCGACAATCACAAGTGCACGAGCTATTTCTAGGAAGCAATACAATAAAACAACTGTCTGGAATACAATGGACAGAAAGTAAATACAATACACTAAAAGAGACTATGCTTCTCCAGGTTGCCTCGAGAAATACAGCTTACCTAGTCCCCGTATGATCTACGCTGCTACACCTAGTAGGCCACTAGAAGTACATGTGTCTGTGTAAAAAAAATGCACACCAAGTGTACCATGAGTACGAAAACAACGTGTACTCAGTAAGTATCCCACCTAATCTCGAAGAAGTAGAGACGAGAGGTCGACTTTGACACTTACTAATGGTCCAATGATGTTATATCAATAATATGCTAAATCGTGGATTTTTCATAAACATGATTTTTAATCCAACAGAATGAAGCAAGTAAACAAATATTTATTTTATACGAAACTTTTCAAATTACCTTTCGTCATTCATATCAATATTCTCAAACCGGGAAGAGGCTATAACAACTTTAATAAGTTCAAGGCAAGCAATACAAGCATGCGCAAATCATGCCGAGGACGTACCGTCTGATCCAATAATATTTAAACTATACACTGCCAGAGGGTCGAATGGTGCAAACCACATATGCATCTATTTAATCTACCGAGGCGTTCGACCCGATCCATAATTTAAACACACACAGACAGTCAATCAAGAAGTCATCAGGAAACAATTATCCAAGAAAACCAATTCTCTTTTAACAATTTAAGAAAATGAAGTTTAAATCTTTTTAGAAATTCATTTACTAATTCGATGTGATTTAAGCAATTCAAACAGTCAATAAGATTACAAATAATCCAAGTATAGCATGATTTTTGGTCCTAGACTACCCGAACTTAAACATAATAATGGTTACGCACGGACTCTCGTTACCTCGTGCATACGTAGCCCCCACAATTAGAAGCACATATTTAATTACTTCACCTATGTGGACAATTCCCTCTTACAAGGTTAGAAAGTAGACTCACCTTGCTCCAAAGCATACTTCCAATACCAAGAACGAGCTCGAACTCTCAATTTGGAGCCAAACAATCCAAAACTAGATAAACGAGGTAAGAACTAGTCAATACAAGCTCACAAGATCGCATTCTAACTATTTAAGAAATTTCCCAACGTTAAACACAAGTTTCCTAAAATTTGACCTAGGGCCTACGTGCCCGGATTCCAAAATTTTTTGAAGAAATTTATTCTTTATAACCTAAGTATCAAGAATATATGATTTCTACTTCATTCCATAATAAATTTCGTGGTTGAATCTTGTTTTTAACAAAACCCTAGGTTTTGCTCTATTCCTATGATTTTCAGTAATTTTTATGTGTTAATCTACCCAAAACTCAAGTATTAAACGCACATTAATTAGAAATAACTTATCTGACAATCCCGGGTAAAGTCTGAGCATGAGCCAATAATGCCAACCATAGCACACCTTTAACAATTCCTTTGCTCATTATCACTTGTGCTATTTTCTCGTAGCTGAAATAACTTACTAATAGGCCGATAACCAACAACCTCACAAGAAGATAACCATAAAACCCAATCGTAGGCGGTGGGACTCTCCCACTTAGCCTTAGCCACTATTGCGTAACTCTGAAATTTACCAGGATTCCCTATCTTTTATTGACATGACCATGCGCAATCGACCGCAAAAATTCTTAGAATATTTCTATAAAACCCCATTTTTATACTCTGAATCATCAACCATATTCGCACGACCGATCTCTTTGCGGTATAACAAATAGAATTCTTCGCAGAAGCTTCACCAACCGTGTGACCGTCGATCTGCTCACTAGAGATAACCCACCTGTGGAATTTACGTGCCGCTATCTTCCAACACTACTGCACGGGGTACAATCACTACGCCATCAATGACCCATCCTGAGTCCAAGCACCCTCTCTAGCTGTACCAGTCCATTCACTCCTCACGTACATCAATTAAATGTGCGGCAATATTATTCCAATTCAAATTTAGGTTGTATCCTTCTTCATTTCAAGCAGCTCCTTTCCGTTATATCAAATCTCCTGCTGCATAATAGTCCACACTTTAAATTAATCCGTAGGATCTAATCATCAATCACTGAAATTCCCAAATCACTCCAAACTCTGCTTAAGGTGCGTGGTCATCCAACCACAAGCCCATATGCAACTCCGCCACTCTCCCACTTTGGCGAAACTCACCCCTTTAGTCGGCTACTCGACCTTTGCTTCTTATACCTAGCCTTCTAGCAAATTTTTAACCACCACTTGACACTTCCCACATGTTATTCCTTATCCTTTGCGGCTCAGGTGGTGCCTTAATAAGATTTATCTTCGTAGCACTTGAACCCACAAATCGCTACTAACTTTAAACCTTTCCGGAGATCATCTTTCTTGAGCCGGAAACATTAGAAACACCAATTCAATCCTGAACTACTGCAACCCGCGATCTCTGACCGTCGCTTCTTCAATATTGTCTCGCAATATCCTACTCGAAAGGCGAATTGTAGAAGATCATAATGCCGACAAACTTAGTACACTCAATAAGGACAACGACACCTCATCATAGAAGAAAACTCCACCACACTCGCCGATACCAAGTTTCATTACTTCGTCAACCTAAATATGAACATTCTTAGTCGATTGCCTTTCTCCTGCCGGGAATAAAATATCGAATCTCTAGATCATGCACTGAGTAAACCTTCCCTCAAGTCATTCACTACCCCAAAACGTAAGCAAATATCCTAACATCATATCAATACTGCGGAACAATCGTTCATAAGCATCATGGCAACTTGTGCCTAGCCTCAGATCTCTCAGAAGTACCGCTACTGAGCTAAAATGACAAAATATCTTTCCACAAGGCGATGATAATAGCTCAACAATCCCGCAGTGAGAAACACACCGCACCACATTTGTAGTACCATTACAATCCTTAAATTCTTGATTTATAACCAGCAGTTAGCGTCGCGTAAGATTGAGTAGGTTGGAAACAAGGGCATAAGCCTCAAGGAATCAAATCGCATGATGAGGAATCAAGAAGGAAAGTACTCATAACAGCCCTGTAGAGTCCCGAATATGAGTACAGATATCTCCGTACCGATCCGCGAGACTCTACTAGACTTGCTCATAACTTGTGAGACCTAAGGGAACGTAGTACTCTGATATCATATTGTCACGATCCAAAATCCACTAAGGGTCGTGATGGCGCCAGACACCGCTGTCAGTCAAGCCAACAAAAAAACTTAACTAAATTCTTGTTTTAAATATTTCCGAATTCACTTCTTTTGTACGTTTAAACAACACATAGTGAAGCCCATTGAATGAATAATGAAAAAGTTAACAACTTTTTACATGTTTTGAATAAACCCATAGACATCCGAGAACCTGGTGTCACAAGTGCATGAGCTATTTCTAGGAAGCAATACAACGCAACAACCGTACGGAATACAATGGACAGAAAGTAAATACAATACACTGAAAGAGACTATACTAGCTGCGGGTCACCTTGAGAAATGCAGCTCACCTAGTCCCCATATCATCCACGCTGCTATGCTCAATAGGCCACTAGAAGTGCATGTGCCTGTGCAACAAAAATGCACAACAAGTGTAGCATGAGTAGGAAAACAATGTGTACTTAGTAAGTATCCCGCCTAATCTCGAAGAAGTAGAGACGAGAGGTCGACTTCAACACTTACTAATGGTCCAATAATGTTATATCAATAATATTCTAAATCGTGGATTTTTATAAACGTGATTTTTAATCCAATAGGATGAAGTAAGTAAACAATTATTTCTTTTATAGGAAACTTTCCAAATTCCCTTTCATCATTTATACGAGTATTCTCAAACCGCGAAGAGGCTATAACAACTGTAATAAGTTCTAGGCAAGCAATACAAGCATGCACAAATCATGCCGAGGACGTACGGCTAGATCCAACAATATTTAAACAGTGGACTGCCAGAGGGTCGAATGGCGTGAACCATATATGCATCTATTTAATCTACCAAGGCGTTCAGCCCATTCCATAATTTAAAAACACACAGACAGTCAATCAAGAAGTCATTAGGAAACAATTATCCAAGAAAACCAATTCTCTTTTAACAATTTAAGAAAATAAAGTTTAAATCTTTTTAGAAATTCATTTACTAATTCGATGTGATTTAAGCAATTCAAATAGTCAATAAGATTACAAATAATCCAAGTATAGCATGCTTTTGGGTCCTAGACTACCCGGACTTAAACATAATAGTGGCTACGCACGGACTCTCGTCACCTCGTGCATACGTAGCCCCCACAATTAGAAGCACATATTTAATTATTTCACCTATGGGGAAAATTCCCTCTTATAAGGTTAGAAAGGAGACTCACCTTGCTCCAAAGCATACTTCCAATACCAAGTCCACCGCATGTGCGGTCCTGGGCCGCACCTGCGTCCGCCGCACCTGCGTTCGCCGCTTCTGCGGAAGGAAGACCACTTCTATGGTCTAGGTCGCTTCTGCGGACAGGCCCACTGCTTCTGCGGTTCCGCTTCTGCAAATTTAAGGCCGCATTTGTGGTCTTAGGCTGCCTGGCCTTGGGCCGCTTCTAGTGGACCGCTTCTGCGGTCTCGCAGGTGCGATTTTGATAGCAACCAGCAGCTTTAGCCTTTTTAAAAAATTCCATTTCAATCCGTTAACCACCCGAGGCCTCCAGGACCCCAACCAATCATGCCAAACAGTCCTAAAATACATTACAGACTTGCTCAAATTCTCAAATCATATCAAACAACGCTAAAATTACAAATCGACCTCCAATCCGAGCTTTATGAACTTTAGAATTTCAAACTTCTACTTTCGATGTTTAAACCTATCAAATCACGTCCGATTGACTTCCAATTTTGCACACAAGTCTTATTCAACATTACAGACCTACTTCAACTTTCGAAATTAGATTTTGACCCCGATATCAAAGAGTCCACTTCCAGTCAAACCTCTAAAAAACCTTCAAATTTCTATCTTTAGCCAAATGGCTCCAAAATAACCCACGGACCTCCGAATTCACTTCCGATCACACTCCCATCACCAGAATCACCATACGGAGCTACTCCCTGACTCTAAATCCCAAACGGACATTGATGAAACTAAAATGCACTTCAACCCAAACTTATGAAATTTCTTTCAAAATGCTAACTTCCATAACAGGTGCCAAAATGCTCCCGGGTCATCCAAAACCTGACCCGGACGTACGCCCAAGTCCGAAATCATCATACGAACCTAATGGAACCTTCAAATCCTGATTGCAAGGTCGCTTACTCAATAATCAATCTTAGCCAATTCTATCAACTTAAAGCTTCTGAAATGAGAATTTTCTTTCTAAATCAACTCTGAACTTCCCGAAGTTCAATTCCGACCATGCGTACATGTCATAATACCTGAGATGAAGCTACTTATGGCTCAAACTACTGAACGGAAAGCTAGAGCTCAAAACGACCGATCGGGTCGTTACATGCATATTATAGGGTAAAGATTCTTCAAATGCCAAATTGAGCTAGATAGATTAGTAGGTTACCTAGGTTAATTGTTACCTATTAGTTCTTGCTTCTATAATGGATACTCTTCCTAAAAGGTGCGCAATTGTAAAGCCTGAATCTAGTATTAGTTAGCCTAGAAAGATTTACACAGTTATTTTTGTGTGATCCTATCTCTAGAGTCCACTTAGCAGGTGTACTTTTAAATACTTACACTTGGTTGAATAAAATTTTCATTTAACAAAAATAAAATGATAGCTTATTTTTTAATATTTAAAGAATATTCTCATTTTCCAATCTTTATTTTTTCTGATTCCATGTAGTTGCTCATATTTTTTATTTCCTTCATTTAACATAATTGTTTTATTATTCTAATTTTGAAATTACACCTCCTAATATCTGAAATAATAAGTCATTAATAAATTTGGCATATAATGAATGATATCATTAAAGTACAATTTCATTGTAGAATGAGGTTATAGACTTATATTTTCCTTTTCTTTTGAATTATATTTACTTAAACTATATTGAAACTTATTTTATGATTTGTCATAATTTTACATAAGAGTATTATGTTAAAAAAATTGGATTTTGAATTTAAGTTACTTTTTTTTATTTTATTTATTTGCTTTAGTAGTATTGAGTTATTAATTCAGATTGCATGCCATTCAATTTTCAGTTAGAACAAAAGGATTATTTTTTCGTAAAATATTTGAGTAATGTATGGCATTATATTTTTCAATATTAATACTTTTATCAAGCATGCAGTCCATGATGTTCTCATATAATATTTACTTTTAGTTTTTATAATTATTTAAAATAAAAATTATTTAACCAAAAAATAGTTTTTCAGTCAAATCTAGAATATAGAAGCATCAGGTTACTGATAATCGAAAAATAAATAAATAAAAGAATTTTCAAATGCTCAAATATGGAACCTTGTAAATCAGAGACATATTCCAGTAGTATCTTGTATTTTCCTTGATTACATGTTTCTCCTTTTATAGGGCTTTTGGAGAATCTTTGAAAATGTACGTTACATCCAAGCTATAATGAGGTCATTAATATTTAATGACATTAAATGCTACGTTATACAATCATTATATTGAATGCAAATATTCCTTAACGATTCCAATGCTTGTTTCTTCTGTAATGACGTGTAACTTCATTCTCTTATATGTCCTGGTTCATTGTCTTTTCGTATCTCCTTCATAATTACGCTTTAAATAGGTATGGGTCTTCCGAGCCTTTTAACTCGTATCTTCCCTTTGCTCCCGTATCTCTTTTTCACCCCATTGTCTCGTACTTCTTTTTATCTACATCAGCTTAGACTTTTTGACCTAGCCTATAAGTAACCCTACATGTCATGCCACGTCATTATTCATTCATATATTTAATTTTTCCCAATACAGATAGTCTCCCCACTTTCCATTTATTCATCAATATGAATATTTGGGAAGTGGAATTCGTAAAAGGAGAATTTTTGTCACCATTAATGCTTTGATAAAGTTGACGCTTCAACTGTCACTTCCTTTTAATGCCCTGGACACGTGTTGCTTTCCTCATTGGTTGCAGCGCTTTTCCAGGATTTCTTTTCGGCTTCACTCTTCACGAAGTATCAGGTATCATCATTATATCGTCTTTCATCATCGTACTCTTCCTTTTTTTATAATTACCCAATACTATAAGTATAACCTCTCTTCTTGTCTTATTGTTCATAAATTAAACTGAATACTTCCGCCTTGCAAACTTACTTGCTTCAATTCAACTCTTGCATCCATGGCTTCTTCGAACCCTAACCCTAGGAAAACTCCCATTCTAGATAATTTACCCAACGCTCCTGTAAGACATAGAAGAGGAGGTAGATTACGCAATCTAAGCTCCACTCGTGGTGGTGCTTCAACACCTCCTTCTGGTTCTAGACCTTCTTCTGGAACCAGAGGTTCTCATTCACAAAAGGGGTTCTTCTAGAAGTAAGGATTCAACAGAGCCTTTGCGTGAACTCTTAGTAGAAAAAAATATTCCTACCGAGTTTTCTTTCCACCATGATAGAGAATCTTTAAAAACCCAAGTGGCTGCACTAGACCGTGCTGATCCTTATCCTACCTTAATCACAAGCACTTTGGCTCCAATAGTTAGGAGTGAATGCCATTGGGCTGAAGATATCCCCATTATTATTCCTAACCCGAATCAAAGGATCACCTCCTATATGATAGGTTATTCCTTTGTTTACACCTATCCTTTCACTTTGGGATTTAGACCGGCCATCGACCCGGTCATCTTAGACTTCTGCCGCCTTTTTTAATGTTTGCTTGGGGCAAATTGGCCCAATAGTGTGGCGAGTTGTTTCCTATTTAAGACACCTTGCTAACAAATCCGGCGTAGAATTTACTTTCCCCCATTTGATTCACCTTTACTCCATTAGATTTTTACAAAATGGAATATTTGGCTTAGCAGCCAGGAGCAAAAGAGTTTTGGTGAATCCTGAAGATGATAAAGACCGTGGCTGGTATGCTCGGTATGTTGCTGCCCCCACCGCAGGTCTAATCGGTGAAAGGAACCTCCGCTTCCCAGAGAAGTGGAACTTTGCACGTAAGTATTCAATTTTATCATGCTTATTTATTTCCTTCCTTACCTGTTTTA
>MU779009.1:0-57377 GCA_026770625.1 Nicotiana glauca | reverse complement strand
AAATTCAAGTCCCCGAGTTTTGTGTAAGGGGAATTTTGGATATGAACAAGTTTTTATACTTGTCTTTTAATATTTTAAGAAGTTTATTTCTTCAAACTCCTATCTGTTCTATTCTTGCCTCTTATCTTTAAAGGACTTAGAGAATATTTTGCATTTTTACTATCTGAAAATGCTTTTCTTGTTCTTATGATTAAATAATATGAGATTCATAAAAGAGGGCCCTTTTATATATTGACACTTGATAAAGAAGACATCTCAACTTCATAACATTGTTTTATACGATATAAGAAATAGGAACATACATATTTATCTAGAATAACTTGAACAAATCTTTATTTCTGAACTTTGACAAGTTGTAAGTCATTCCTTACATGTATTTGAATTACATCTATAACTTTCTCGTAATTGTTTCTCTTGTAACAGATTTACAAAAAATAGAACAATAGATACAGGGTTTTTCCTTATAACCCGTTTTAGTATAAAACTCTTACCCTTAACTATTTATGTAGTATAGTGGTTTTCCCTTAGCTCCAAAACATTAGGAAGGGTTTGAGAGGTGACTCCATTATTCTCATGTGAAAGAATACTATGATGAAATACTATGACTCATTAGCTTCCACTCTGCACTTGTCTTCTTTTAGGCTAGGCTTGACTTTCCTGCATTTTCTTTGCCTTTTATATACACGTGACTGTATATTCTATGTAGTCCCCCAAGTGTTTGAGAGTTGAAGTATGAAGCCTAGAGCACTTGATAGTTTCCTTCATCCGGCCCCTTTCCTGAAAAGGAAATACGTACGGGACTTGGGGGTATGATTATAGATGAAGACTGTTTTACCCGTGTATGTTTCTATCAGAATTATTGTAACCCTAGGCCTGGAATTTTAGTGTATTCCATTTTGCCTTACAGGTCGTGACTCATCATTTAGTACGGGTAAGCGTTTTGCCTATCATCTAAAATCGTTAGTCAAAATTTTAATAATTCAAAAATAAAATCTAACATGATGATACCTGACCATGTGTTTTTCCTTAGAAGTAATATCTCTCTAAATGAACATCATTCCAATGCGAACGAAGTATTTTGCCATCCATTGTCTCCAACTCATACGCTCCTTTTCCTGCAATATCATGTATTCTGTAGGGTCCTTCCCAAGTTAGATTTAGCTTACCAGAATTGGCTACCTTGGTAGATTGAAAAACCTTTTTAAGCATGAAGTCCGTAATTTTAAAATATCGCATACGGGCTTTCCTGTTGTAATATCGTTCAATCATCTGCTTTTGTGCGGCTATTCTTATCAATGCAGCTTCTCTCCTACCTTCTAATAGATCTAAATTGACCCGCATCTCTTCATTATTAGACACTTGCGTTGCTTGTGCCACTCTCGTACTTGGCTCACCTATCTCAACTGGGATAAGTGCCTCAGCCCCATATACTAAAGAATAGGGGGTCTCACCTGTGCTTGTTTTCGTGGTTATACGGTATGCCCATAAGACTCCAGGTAATACTTCAGACCAGTTACCCTTTGATTCTTCCAATCGTTTCTTCAAATTATTGACGATGATCTTATTTGTAGACTCCGCCTGCCCATTCCCTATTGGATGATAAGGTGTTGATGTTATCCTTTTTATTTTCCAACTTTGAAAGAATTCCGTGACTTGAGCTCCGATAAATTATGGACCATTATCGCATACAATTTCTTTTGGCACACCAAACCGGCAAATGATATTTCGCCAAATGAAATCCTTGGCTTCTTTTTCCCGTACCTGTTTGAATGCTCCTGCCTCTACCCATTTAGTAAAGTAATCAGTAAGTACGAGTAAAAATTTTACCTGTCCTTTAGCTTGAGGCAGGGGCCCAACAATATCCATTCCCCATTTCATGAACGACCACGGTGCAATAACCAGATGTAAAAATTCAGCAGGTCGGAGCATGTTGTTACTGTACCTTTGACATTTGTCATATTTAGCTACAAAATTTGTTGCTTCTTCTTCCATTTTGGGCCAATAATACCCTGCCCTAATCAAAGTTCTTACCAATGACCTTCCTCCTGCGTGATTTCCATAATGTCCTTCATGTATTTCCCTCATTACATATTCTGTTTGAGAAAGTCCAAGACATCTTGCTAAAGTGCCACCGAACATCTTTCGATAAAGGTTACCTTTTTTAAACAATATCGAGCTGCCTTCTTACGAAGTGCTTGTGCTTTTGCCTTGTCATCTGGTACGACACCATACTGCAAAAAAGCTACGATTTCATTCTCCAGTCCCAAGTTAGATTATTAAAATTTACCTCATTCTTGTCAGGTTCGAGAACCAAGTGAAATAAGTGAATAACTGAGGCATTGGCATCTTCTGTTATATCAGCTGCGGATGCAAGGTTTGCTAGGGCATCTGCTTCGACATTATCATCCCTTGGGATTTGGATAACCTTCTATGATTGGAACTGTTTTATCAGTTCCCTTACCTTTTCCAAATATTGTTGCATCCTTGCCTCTCTGGCTGTGTAAGTCCCCAGAATTTGATTAACCATGAGTTGAGAATCGCTTTTGATCACTACCTGACTTATTCCAAGTTCCCGTGACAATTCCAGACCTGCGATCACAGCTTCATACTCTACTTCACTATTAGTTACAGAATGACATTTAATGGCTTGTCTAATAGTTTCTCCCGTAGGTGGTACCAAAAAAATTCCTAATCCTGCACCTTTAATATTAGACGATCCATCAGTAAATAAGGTCCAGACCCCTGGGTTTGCTCCATTAAGTACCTGAACTTCTTTTTCTGCTTCTAACTACATCCCTTGACTAAAATCAGCCACAAAATCTGCTAGTACTTGGGATTTTATTGCTGTTCTAGGTAGGTAAGTAATTTCATATTCACTTAATTCTATAGCCCACTTAGCTAACCTCCCTGACAATTCATGCTTATGCAATATATTACGTAATGGGAATGCAGTTACAACAGCAATTGGGTGACATTGAAAATATGGTCTCAATTTTCTAGAAGCCATGATTAGAGCTAATGCTAATTTCTCTAACTACGGATATCGTGACTCAGCATCTGACAAAGATTTACTAACATAATAAATAGGAGATTGTTTACCTTGTTCTTCTCGTACCAAAACTGCACTTACCACAACTTCTGAAACTGTAAGGTAGATAAAAAGTCTTTCCCTAGTTTTTGGTTTGGCTAATAGTGGTGGATTTGCCAAATATGTCTTCAAGTTCCTAAGTGCTTGTTGACATTCTTCATTCCATTCAAAATGATCTTGCTTTTTGAGGGCTGAGAAAAATTTGAAACATTTTTCTGATGACTTTGAGATGAATCTCCCCAAAGCTGCGATCTTTCCAGTGAGTCTTTGAACTTCCTTTTTATTTGAAAGTACATCCAGAATATCTTCAATAGCTTTAATTTGAGCTGGGTTTACTTCAATACCACGGTTAGAAGCAAGAAAATCCAAAAACTTTCCTGATGCTACACCAAATGCACATTTTCCTGGATTCAATTTCGTATTATACGTGCGTAAAATTTCAAATGTTATAGATAAATGTGGAATATGATCCTTTGAATGAAAAGTTTTAACTAACATGTCATCTATGTATACCTCCATAGTTTTACCTAAATTTTCTTGAAACATTCTAGTGACCAATCTCTGATACATTGCACTTGCATTTTTAAGTCTGAAGGGCATTACCCTATAACATTAAGTTCCCCTATCTGTTATAAAAGAAGTTTTTTCTTCATCTTCTGGATCCATTTTGATTTGATTATAACCTGAGTACGCATCTAAAAAACTCAACAATTCATGCCCTGCGGTTGCATCAATTAATTGGTCTATATTTGGCAAAGGAAAAGAATCTTTTGGACTGGCTTTATTAAGGTCTGTATAATCTACACAAACAAGCCACTTACCATTTTTCTTGGGAATCACAACAGTATTAGCCAACCAGTTGGGGTATTTTACCTCACGTATTGACCCTATTTTGAGTAGCTTCTGAACTTTCTCTTGAATTACCTGATTCTTGAAGGCTCCTTGTTTCCGCTTCTTTTGCTTGACCGGAGGATATGTTGATCCTTCATTTAATTTATGAGTCATAACCTCCAGTGGTATCCCTGTCATGTCAGAGTGGGACCAAGCAAAACAATCTAAGTTAGCTTTTAAAAATTCAATTAACTCATGTTTTACCTCTGGTATGAGATTGGCCCCTATATACACCTTCCTTTCGGGTTGGTGTGTAAATAACACCACAACTTTGAGTTCCTCTATTGTGGTTCTGATGTTATCATGTTCCTCCGGTTCTTGAATAGTATCCGATTTGAATCCACATATATTTTTCCTTTCTCAGTTAAGGTTGAAGCACCCAACTTAACTGAATCTTGTAGTTGCTATTTGGCTTCATCTTGAACAGTTGAATCTACAATGGAGTTTATGATTCTATAAGTTTGCTGATCGCCCCTAATTTGGCAAATTCCCCACAGTGAGGGAAATTTGATAACTTGATGCAATATAGACGGAACAACATCCATATCATGGACCCATGGCCTCCCAAGGATTATGTTGTAAGCCATCTTTATATCTACCACCTGAAACTTAGTATATTTGACAACGCCTTCTGCAAAGGTAGTGAGGATTGCTTCACCCTTGGTTATAACATTAGAGTTATCGAACCCTGATAAAGTATGTGCCTTTGGGACCAACTTGTCCTTAGCTTGCATTTCACGTAACAGTCGTACCAAAATAATATTTACCGAACTTCCTGGATCAATCGGAACACGTTTAACGTTAGTATCATGTACGAGTAATGGTATTACCAGTGCTTCATTATGTGGGGTCATGAGGCCTTCCACATCTGTGTCGTTGAATGTGATATTCTCCTCCTCCAGTACGTGTTATAGCCGCTTTCCATGTGTGATCATCATTTTGGATATTTATTGGCTGCAGTATACGAGACACCATTGATATCTTCTCCTCCACTTATAACATTGACTGTACGTTTAGGAGAGGGCGGCTTCGGAGGCTCCTGTCTATTTTTCATATACACTTGTTTGCCTTTCTCACTGAATAACTCAGTGAGGTATCCTTGCTTTAACAAATGGTCCACCTCACTTTGTAAAAATCTGCAATCTGCGGTTCTATGTCCGTGATCATTATGGAATTCACACCAGTGATAATGGTTTCTTGTACTCGGGTTCGATCTCATCTCCTTCGGCCATCGTACCTTATCTCCCATGCCTCTTAAAATAGCTATGAGATCGGAAGTAGTTACGTTAAAATTGTAACCACCAAACCTTGCCTTCAGACCCCCAACATCATCTCGTTGTCCGCGTGTTCCTCGTTCATTGTTAAATCTTGATGAAGAGCCTGATTCCCTATGTCTGGGTTTATGATCGTACCTCTCCTATTTTGACCTCAAGTCTTTTCCCGCTGGTCCCATATAAGGATCGTACCTATTTTGACCGGACCTCCTTTCATTATCTACACGCCTTGAACTTGTTTTCTCATCTGTTTTTGGCCGCGAGATAATATCTTCCTCGATCCTCATCTTTATGCTATACCTGTTGTAGACATCGTTCCACATTGTTGCTGGGAATTCTCAAAGACTTTATTTGAGTCTCCTCGTGGCTTCTGAACTTTTCTCATTCAAATTACTAGTAAAAGCTATGGCTGCCCAGTTGTCAAGTACTCGTGGCAGCAACATTCTTTCTCGTTGAAATCTATCTACAAATTCTCTTAATAACTCGGAATTCCCTTGCTTAATTTTGAAGATGTCCTTCATCCTTTTCTCAACTTTTTGAGCTTCCGAGTGTGCTTTAATAAACAAATCTACAAACTGAGAAAAAGAATTTATTGAATTTTCAGGTAAAAGAGAATACCAGGTTAAAGCTCCTTTGGTGAGTGTTTCGCCAAATTTTTTGACCAGGACCGATTCAATTTCTTGCTTGGTCAAATCATTCCCTTTAACTCCAGTGGTGAAGGCTGTAACATGATCTCGTGGGTCTGATGTTCCATCGTACTTAGGAATATCAGGCATTTTGAATTTCTTCGGAATTGGGAGGGGAGCTGCATTTGGCTTCCATGGCTGTTGTGAGTATTTGTCTATGTCCACCCCTTTAATCACGAGCGGTACCCCATGTATTTGTTCTATGCGTTCATTTTGTTCCTTGAGCTGTCTCTGCAAGGTTAGTACAAGATTTTGTAAATCAGAATTAGCTTGGTTACCTGGGTCTCCTTCTTGCATTTCACTAGGAGTTCCACCACTGCCTGAATTAACCAGTCCAGAACAGGGGTTCTCTAAAGTGTTATTGTTTGGAGTTGGTGTGGATGGAGTAGAAGGTAACTGGTTAACAAAGGCTTGAAGAGTTTTTCTCACTTGAGATGCAATTATTTTCTGTAATGCCTCATTCATATCTTCGACATTGTTGAATTGATCTTGTTCATTTGCCTGAGATCCATCGGGAGTGCCTTCAAGAGATCGCCGTGGAGAGTTTCGTGGACAGCCTTGTGGTGAATCTCGAGGAGAATCTCCTTGAATTTGTTGGTTTGTCTGAATTTCTGGAAGTCCTGTAGTGTTGTCGTTGTTGTTTGACATGATTAATTTGAACAAGGAAATCAAATAGAAGTATCGTTGATTATCAGATTTCCGGTAACGGAACCAATTTGTTTAACCAAAAAATAGATTTTCAGTCAAATCTAGAATATAGAAGAATCGGGTTACTGATAATCGAAAAATAAATAAAGAAAAGAATTTTCAAATGCTCAAATATGGAAGCTTGTAAATCAGAGATATATTCCAGTAGTATCTTGTGTTTTCCTTAATTACATGTTTCTCCTTTTATAGGTCTTTTCGAGAATCTTTGAAAATGTACGTTACATCCAAGCTATAATGAGGTCATTATGAATATTTAATGACATTAAATGCTATATTATACAATCATTATATTGAATGCAAATATTCCTTAACGGCTCCAGTACTTGTTTCTTCTGTAATGACGTGTATCTTCCTTCTCTTATGTGTCCTGGTTCATTGTCTTTTCTTATCTCCTTCATAATTACGCTTTAAATAGGTATGGGTCTTCCGAGCCTTTTAACTCGTATCTTCCCTTTGCTCCCGTATCTCTTTTTCACCCCATTGTCTTGTACTTCTTTTTATCTACATCAGCTTAGACTTTTTGACCCAGTCATAGCCTATAAGCAACCCCACGTGTCAACATCATTATTCATTCATATATTTAATTTTTCCCAATACGAAAATATTATTAATTTGAAAAATACATGTTAATTATTTTTATAATGTAGTTACAAATATATGGTTAGTAATTAATGTATTTCTAGTAAACAATATGTATATTAAATATCAAATTTAATATTATTTATAAAGGAATATATTATTAAATCTTATCTTTTAATTTTTGATAATTAACTGTATATTTAAAATTTAATATAATTGTGTAATTGTTTAATTGAAAATTATGTAATTCAGTCAAAGCTTATTTCAAGAAGTATCCGAAATACTGAAAATCAAGAAATTTTATGTTTACTCAACAACAACAACAACAACAACAACAACCCAGTATAATCCCAGTTAGTGGGGTCTGGGGAGGGTAATGTGTACGCAGACCTTACCCCTACCCTGAGGTAGAGAGGCTGTTTCCAAATAGACCCCCGACATCCTTCCCTCCAAGAACTTCCCACCTTGCTCTTGGGGAGACTCGAACTCACAACCTCTTGGTTGGAAGTGGGGGTTGCTTACCATCAGAGCAACCCCTCTTGTCATAAAAATTAGGCAAGATAAGAAAGAAAATTAGAATATTAGATAGCAAAAATAGCCAATAGTAAGCAAAAGAAAGTAATTGTATTCCAATAATAATCTGAACGTGTCTGTACAAATGATATCTCTCTCCATTATATAGGAGTCTATAAGTACAATGTCTTTTCCCTTTTATGACCGAATCATTATGAGCATTAATAATATTAATGAGATGTTATAATAGGTAATCGTAACTGTCCATGAAGATTCTGTAATGTTTGATATCATTCACGCTCATTAATTGATGATTCGTGAATCTTTCCTTTGTACTGTCTTGATTCATTCTGCCGATGCCTCTTTATGTAACCATCTAAACTTGAGCGACCATATCTTCTCCTCTCGTGGGTGATTTGATTGTATCTATTACATATCGTGACTCTTTTAGTGCTTCTTTCTAGTTGTCGCTTTCCTACTGATCCGCATTGTAGACATGTAATTTTTGACCCTCCCCGAGATTTTACACATTTTAGCATTTAAATATTTAGTTTAGGTCTAATATCGCTATTTTAACTAGTTTTGACTATTTTACTTTATTTTACCGCAAAAATATTATCTTTTATTTAGCTAATTGATATTTTATCTAGTTACTCTTAGTTTATCTACCTCTCATAAAATTTAAAAAAAAATACAAAAATAGTTTCACTTTTAATATTTAAGTCACGACCATAATCCCGAACCCGATCGTGATGACGCCTCTCGTGAAGACATGGCCAACAAATATCATCCTAAACAGTCAAATAACATAATGATAGTGTAATTATAATTTAATAACACGAAAAATAGCGGAAATACGGTTAAACAAATGCGGAAACCAGCCCGGCAAAACTTTAATCGGGTTGTCACAAGTCACGAGCATCTATTAGAGTATAAATACAACTATAAGGTCTGAAATATACAAAACGGGACTGATGAACGAAAAGGGAGAAAAGCGGTGCTGCGTACGCTGACAACCACCTCGCTAAACTCTGATAACGCTGCCTCCAATCAGCCAAAACCCGCTACCAGGTGTATAAATACCTACATATGCACACAAGGTGCAAGGAGTAAAGTGAGTACTCCAACTCAGTGAGTAATAAAGGTAAATAACGACTGAGCAGTGTCGACGCCCCCTTTTTCTCGCGAAATCGGGTTTACCACATTTGGGAGGACAACTCTATTACCATTTGGGAATTGGGTTTTGGATTTTTGGATAGTCGCCACCTAATGATTATAGTGCATTAGGAAACTTCAAAAAAAAGAATTTGAGATGAAAACCAGAGTTTGGGTAAGGGCTAGAAATTATCTCGAGGGGAAGGTGTTAGGCACCCCCAAGAACCACTAGTGTGGTTCCCGGCCATGCTACAATTGTGACTTTAAATGCAACCAAGCAAGTAGACAAGCAAGCATTGCAAATACAAGAATATTTCACATAACATTTACAAATAAAAAGCACAAAAAGGATTTAAAAGAGCTGAAGTTTGGGAAGGAAGCGATTTGTGATTAAAGAAGAGATACACAAATAAAGTGAAGGGGTCAAATAATTGAGGCAAGTAACTTAAGAAATGAAAAAAGCGGAAGTTTAAAAAAGATTGGACAACTTTTGAAAACCTGAAAATAACAATTAATAAAGGGGGAGGGGTCCTAGGTTTATACATTACATGGATCATTCACAGAACACTAGTACCCAATTGTACGCATAGTGTTATCGTGTGATCATCATCTCCATGTCTACCCTTCCCATCCCGCTAAGGTACTAAAGCGCGAAATGGTTTGGTTACTTATTGCATGCTATTACCCATCCCAATCCTATCTGTCCCGGAGGCAAAATGGACTACTAATCCTAAAGGGAAATGGATTTGGGGATTTTAGAAGTTTCAAAGGATAAAATGCTAAGGCGTCAACCAAAATAAGTAATTGCAAATAGAGGGAAACAGACAAGCAAACAAGGCTCAAATATTCCTCCATAAACCATCAAAAATCACAGAGTTTAGCATGTCCCACACGTACTAATTTTGGTCTTAATTAAATAAAGCGACGAGCGGACTGGTTCAACACATAATTTTTAGGCAAAAAGTCTACATTAGGCTTACTTGAATGCAATTGAATAAAATCGATCTAATTGAGCATCTAAGTGTTGGTTAAAGCTATACGTGTTATATACTGATTTTAGAAAAGAAGATGCAGACTAAAAAGAGTTACCAATTTTAACAAGGACATTACGAGTTTAACAGTTAATATTACCTCTATTAAGATTCGAAATTTCCTATAGGCATGCTTTCTATCGCTTTCTGACATGGATAACCCTTTTTTAGACATTAACAAAAGTCCTATGAACATGGTATCTATATGCGACTTTTATTATTGAACCTATGAACTGTTTTCCTAGTGGTGTTTATAAAAGCAGAATGTAATAGTTTATAGACCATATTTTATACGAATTTGGAAGTTGACCTATAGGCAGGATATCTATGTGCGGAGATGCAGAAATTATGAATGAATCCTATAGTCATGATTTCTAGGTGTATTTGCAGAAATTGAAAGTTAACATATATGCATGATTTCTAGGTGTGAAATTGCAGAAAATCATAACAAACCCCTATAGGCAAGATCTCTACCCTTGATGCGTAACAATTAAATACCATCCCCTCTTTTTACTAACTTCCCCGAGTTTATACAAGTTATTACAGCTCAAAAGAAATAAACTGGAATTAAAAAACATTAGAAACCTTCAGCTACATCCGAGCAGCCTAATCCAGACTTGAGGCCTAATAATATGAGATTGATCCACTTCCGAGATCCAGATTTCCAAGTCTTCTCTCATCTAGGGTGTTTCAGAGATCCAAGGAATTTCAGGAACCCCAGGCAGTGCATACACCCAAGATGTTGAACAGAAATCGAGTTGCGTAGTGTGGAAGGGCCATCCCTTATGTGTCCTAGTTCAGAAGGAGCTCCAGGGTCCCAAGGCAAGGCTCACACAAGAGGGGCAGAGCTTAATTTCAAAGAATGAGGTGTAAGTGCAAAAGAAGGATAAGGGCTACCCAGGCAGGCTGGTGGTCATGCCCAACCACAAAATAGACTGGCATACCCCTGACCAAACCTATTGATCAAATATTTAGGGAGTAAAGACCTACTGGAGGTCAAGCTATGGCCTGAACAATAATCAGAAATATTGGCAGGCCAAGTCTGTTACTCAGCACATGCAATGAGGGGATGGGGATGGGAAATTGACAAGCTTAGGGCCCAAAAGGACCCAGTTCATATCCATGGACAATGATTTCAGACATTGCCATGTTTTTGAACCATAACTTAAAGCATAAAAGGGGATATGAGGGTTTGGGATTCATAAAGTATCAAATGAATAACCAACAACTGACAGGATGTACACATAAATTCAACATTGAATTACAAGGGAAAAGGGACATGTTACAACATGCTAGAAACACATGTTAACCAAAGAAAACACGATCAGAAGTAGACAGTAATGAAACATGTTGTTGATGAAGCTTGAAAATTAACTAGAACATACCAGTAGAGAAGCAAAAGTGCAGAAGAAAGTAGAGCAAACAAAAGTCCACAGCCAAGCAATAGCACAAGTAGCAGAAAAGAGAGAGAGAGTTTTTTAAATAAGAGTGATTTTTGAACTAAGATTGTTTGCATGTGTTCGTATGTTCAAAGGAAAGGGAGGAGAATATTTATAGCTTTTTGAAAACGAGTACAGTAAGGTAATAAGTACAAATCCAACACAAATATGGGCATGATCACAAATTAGAATCAATTAGCATAAGACTCCCCTTTAATCAGGGGATTCTTATTCAAACGGATACTAACAGGATCCAAATAAGGAAAGGAGAATTAATCTTGTATGCAGAATGGATGTTGCCATAAAAGAAACAGTAAAATCATACAATAGGCAATTAAGTCTAAGTACAGGATTTACAGTTATTTTTGGAAAGATTCAGTGAGGCCAATCAAAGGAAGAGAATCAATTAAACTTTGACAGGCTAGTAAAATCAGGATCTCAGGGAAGGAAAAGTTTTCTGAAATCAATTTCGAGTTAAAAAAATGAATCACAGGAGGAACTCAGTATATAATGCATGCACAAATAGCAGACATGTGAGGCCAAGCTATGGCAAAAGAAACATCATACAACAATAGCATAGAGCAGACATTCAAAACATGCTAGTTAGGCTTCAGTGTGTAATAGAGAGAGAAGGAATCGAAAACATGCAGAGAGTTGAGTGAGAATCATAATCGTAGAACATATAGAGAAAAGAAATAATGAAACAAGGAATGAAGTTGAATAATTTCAAACACACAAGCTGTACAAACAACCCCACAGGACTCGAATAGCCTCCCAAAGAGACTAGGGTTTTCAAATCAGTTGAGTTTAGAGATGACAAATAGGTGAAACAACAAGCACTTTCAAAGTTCCAAGTGAAAACCCTAAACATCAGGGTTTTAACTATTAATCAATAACCAAGCAGATAGGCTCAGGAACTCAAGTAAATCCCCAAAATTAGGGTTTTTAACATCAAATAAACCTTGAGATGATAAGCGCATGAATCTAATGAAACCTTAACAAACAAACTCAAACAAAAATCACAAAATTAGGGTTTTCCAACATGCTTACTCAGATAAGGGAACAAACCAGCAAAGTACAGAAACATGGCAAGAACAAGGGAGGAGATTCGAAATTACATAACATAAACCATAGTTAAAGAACAAAGAGTTTTGAAAGCAAAAATTGGGGAAACTTCAAGAAACATGCTCAGAAAGTTCAAATACACATAGATCTGGAGCAGATCTAAGAATAAATTGAAGGAACCTTAGAGCTAGGGTTACATAAGAAACCCAGGTGATGGGAAAGGCTTTGAAAACTCCCGATCTGAGCAGGACAATTGAAGATTGAATTCAAATGGCCATGGCTGGCTGGACAGAGGTTGAAGATGACCGGAGAACAGCCATCGACCAAAAGCTTGGTCGAGACCCCCTTCAAGGTCTGGTCATAGGACCCCAGAGATGAGCACATAGAAGCCATGGGAGGCCATTGTAGGCCTCCGATGAGTTTGGAGAGCCATAGATTAGGGTTTCTACGATGGGCGACGACTAGGGTTTGAGGTGAGTTGAGAGAGTTGAGAGAAGAGGGGGATTCAAGGGCAGAGTTTGGTGAATAATGAGGTAGGGTAAGAGGTTGTTTGGAATTAAAAAAGGAAAGGGGAGGTCGGGGCCGTTGATCAAAATGATCAATGACTCAGATTAGAAGAAAACGGACGGGTTTGGTTTAAATGGGTACTGGGTTGGGTTAGGATGAAATTGGGATGGGGTGATTTGGGCTCAATTTTGGGGCTGAATTGGGTTGAATAGGGGTGCCAATTTGGATATAATTAAAATGTGATTGGGGCTAGGTCGTAAATAGCCAATTTTCCTTTTAAATTTTTTAATATGATTTTAAAAAATAGATTAAGAGTACTGGGTAAATGAATATTATATAAATGTAAATAAAAAAATACTGAGACTAATTTTATAAACATAAAATGCCATAAATTACAAGATAGGCTATAATTGCAACAATATGTAATTTATCTTTAAAATACCAAATGAACTTGTAAAAAATATGAAAAAATTATATTAATTATATTTTGGTGTAAATGTGAGAATAGAATAAATTATTCACCAAGAATGATAATTTTGGGAATAATTATCGGATTTTGTTGTATAAAATAGGCAATAAATTAGTTTAAAAATCATTTAAAAATGCCAAAACTCTTGGGTGTGCTTATATATGAAACAATATGTTATTTTGGAAGTATTTTGGGTATAAAAATACTTAGGGAACAATTGGGTATCAATAGCTGCCCCTCTTTACCCAGGAAGGATGAAAGAGTTGTTGGGTAAAGATATGATGGCCAATTTTGACCGGAAGCGGCGATTTAAAAAGAGTTTGACCGAGCTCCAGTTTCTGAGCTACCTACATATCCCTAGTTTTATAGGAATCATGCCGTATGTAGTTCAGGAACCATTGACGGAACATGCTGATGGCGATTTGAAAGAGATGGGCACGATGTTGAGGGGGCAAGAGGCATTTGAAACTGGATCGGCGGCGAGGACAGGAGTGGGATCGCTCCTACTGAGACGGCCGTTGCTAGCCGGTGTACCTGAAAATAAGCAATACGGGCATATATTGTGCATAAACTTAAGATGCAAGTTCCTGTTGGACCATGAATGCTGTCCTTGGACGGTTGGGATGACGTCCTCGGACCATGATGTCCCCGGCCATGAAGCGCAAAATTAAATGATTCGCAGGCTATGAAATGATGTTCTCGGGCTGTGATAATGGTGCCTCCGAACCATGATGCCTTTGAATAATGATGTGGAGGATACAAAGTGGGTCCTAGGGCCATGACATGGTGTTCTCGGGCTTTGAAGGATGATGCCTTCGAACAATGACGCCTTCGGACAGTTTGGCGATATTTCAGCCCACGAGATGCAAGATTTGGCGGTATTTCAGCCGATGCAAAGTTTAAATGGCGATATTTCAGCCGATGCAAAGAGCGTAAATGGCGATATTTCAGCCAACAGAAATTTAAATTGAACAGGTGATGTTTCAGCCGATGTAAAAAGTAAAATGGCAATATTTCAGCCGATATAAATTTAAATCAAATAGGCGATGTTTCAGCCGACGTAAAAAGTAAAATGGTGATATTTCAGCCGACAAAAAGCATAAGTATAGATGATGGTGGAGATGAACTAGCAATCTTTTAGCCGATGTAGAATTTAAATAAAGTTTGGCGATATTTAAGTCGATTGCAAGATGTGAGGTGGCAATATTTCAGCCATGCGAGAAAGATAAAGTGGCGGTATTTCTACCATGCAAGTGGAGGTAGAGCTTAACCTCGGAAGGCAGAAAGGTAGCCTTATGCAGATAGTGGAGGATGGAGACAATGCTTAGTCTCGGAAGGCAGAAAGGTAGCCTTATGCAATGCAACAATGCAGATGGAGACAATGCTTAGTCTCGGAAGGCAGAAAGGTAGCCTTATGCAATGCAGATAATGCAGATGGAGACGATGCTTAGTCTCGAAAGGCAGAAAGGTAGCCTTATGCAATGCGAGAATGCAGATGGAGACAACGCTTAGTCTCGGAAGGTAGAAAGGTAGCCTTATGCAATGCGAGAATGCAAATGGAGACAACGTTTAGTCTCGAAAGGTAGAAAGGTAGCCTTATGCAATGCAAGAAGATGAAAGGACGAATAGTAGTGAGATTTCTTAGCTGATTTCCGATCACAATGTCATCACTGACAGGAAAGTAATGTATGGATAGTAATTGCAGATAAGTGATGATCCCGAGAAGAGTTGCATTCTTACAAAAGTATGCGTATGTAAATATACCTGACGATTTTGTAGGTCGAGTGCCTGCATCCAAAAAAAATCGTGAGTTTTGTAAGGGGGAAAGGCTAGTTCATTTTCCCCTGGCTTCCGACGTTGCGTATCATTGGGGTAGTGTTTCTAAACAACAGCAATTTGAACAATAGTTATGCATGATTTAGTAAATATAATGCAAGTAGAAAATAGTTTTCTTTAGATGAACCAACGACTGTGATGTGGTTCAAGACATTGCAACCTCTCTTGCTCCGGAATTTTGAGGGTCCTTCTCAAAATTCAGCCCCAGTTTACTGGGCTGGCACTTTGACGGCTGCGCTAAACTGCTGAAAAAATCAACTCCGGAATTTTGAGGGTCCTCCTCAAAATTCTGCCCCAGTTTACTGAGGTGGCATTCCTGGCGATGAGTGGCTGAAAACTAACTTCGGAATTTTGAGGGTTATCCTCAAAATTCTGCCCCAGTTCCAATAGTAGGGGGAAAATGGAATTTTTATTAAATTGTGACCAAAACCATAGGGCTGGCTACGTATCCCCTCTTAAATGGGAATTAGGTCAGGCTTAGTTCAAATTACATCATAAAAGGAATCATAAGTGGCTACACATAGTATCGTTTCACTGCATCTGAATTGATTGGCTTTGGCTAGACTTTTCCGTCCATTTCTGTAAGAATAAGGGCTCATCCAGTTAGAACCCGATGAACCATGTACGGTGCTTGCCAGTTGGGAGAGAATTCTCCCTTGGCTTCATCTTGATGTGGGAATATTTTCTTCAGCACCAACTGCCCTGGTGTAAACTTCCTTGGCTTAACCCTTTTGTTGAAGGCTCTCTGCATTCTGTTATGATATAACTGACCGTGGCAAACTGCATTCATCCTTTTTCCATATATAAGGGCTAACTTCTCGTAGTGACCTTTTACCTATTCTGCGTCATCCAACTCTACTTCTTGTATGATACTCAAGGAAGGAATTTCTACCTCTGTGGGGATGACCGCCTCCGTACCATAAACCAGCATGTAGGGAGTTGCTCCGGTCGATGTGCGGACCGTGGTGCGGTATCCCAGTAAGGCAGATGATAACTTCTCATGCCATTGTTTGTGACTTTTGACCATCTTTCTTAGTATCTTCTTGATATTCTTGTTGGCTGCTTCTACAGCTCCATTCATCTAAGGCTTGTAAGCTGTAGAATTCTTGTGTTTGATCCCGAATGCATCACACATTGTTTTCATCAAATAGATGTTGAGATTGGAACCATTATCGGTGACGATTGATTTCGAAATTTCAAATCGGAAAACAATATGGTCACAGACGAAATCTGCCACAACTTTCTTAGTCACTGCCTTGTATGATGCTGCTTCAACCCATTTAGTGAAATAATCAATTGCCACCAGGATAAACCTGTGCTTGTTTGATGCGGCAGGCTCGATAGGTCCAATGGCGTCCATTCCCCAGGCGACGAATAGCCACAGTGAGCTTGTTGCAGTAAGCTCATTAGGAGGCACTTTTATCATGTCTGCATGTATCTGATAGCGATGGCACTTGCGAACATACTGGATACAGTCTGTTTCCATAGTCATCCAAAAATACCCTGCTCGGAGTATCTTTTTTGCTAAGACAAAACCATTGATGTGCGGCCCACAAGTCCCTGCGTGCACTTCGTCCAATAGTCTGGAGGCTTCTTTTGCTTTGACACATCTCTGTAAACCCAAATCGCGAGTCCTCCTATACAGGATTCCCCCACTGTGAAAGAAGTTGTTGGATAATCTCCTAAATGTGTGCTTCTGAGTAGCGTTGGAAAGTTCTGGATATTCTCCTGTTGTCAAGTACTCATTCTTGTCGTGGAACCATGGTTTTTTGTCCGCTTCTTCCTCAACGTGAGCACAATAAGCTGGCTGATCATAAATCTTTACTGGGATGGGATCAATGAAATTCATGTCTGGATGCTGGATCATGGATAATAAGGTAGCTAGTGCATCAGAGAACTCATTCTGGACCCCGGGGACATGCTGAAATTCCGTCTTTGTGAATCTTTTCCTTAACTCCTGTATGTGATGCAAGTAGGGGAGTATCTTAGAGTTCTTGGTTGCCCACTCCTCTCGAACTTGATGTATGAGCAAGTCTAAATCCCCGATCACTAGCAGCTCCTGAATCTTCATGTCAATGGCCATCTTGAGCCATAGGATGCAAGCTTCATATTCAGCCATATTATTTGTGCAAGGGAACCTGAGCTTGGCGGATACCGGGTAATGCTGGCCGATTTCTGATACTAGGACTGCTCCTATGCCAACTCCTTTGAAATTTGTAGCTCCGTCGAAAAACAATCTCCAACCATCGTAGGATTCTACAATATCTTCTCCTACAAAGGACACTTCTTCATCGGGAAAATACATTTTCAGGGGTTCGTATTCTGTTGATGGGATTCTCGGTAAGGTGATCTGCTATGGCTTGACCCTTGGTTTCTTTCTAAGTCACGAAAACAATGTCGAATTCACTCAGCAAGATTTTCCACTTGGTGAGCTTGCCAGTGGGCATGGCCTTCTGGAAGATATACTTCAGCGGGTCCATCCTGGATATGAGATAAGTAGTGTAGGCACATAAATAATGCCTCGATTTCTGAGCTACCCAAGTCAGAGCACAACAGGTGCGCTCCAATAAAGAATATCGGGCCTCGTACGAGGTGAACTTCTTACTGAGATAGTAGATGGCTTGCTCCTTGTTCCTTGTTTCATCATGTTTGTCGATGCCCCCCTTTTTTTCCTAAAGCAGAATCGGGTTCACGACATTCGGGAAGACAACTCTTTTCCTACTTTGGGAATTGGGTTTTTTGAGAATTTAGAGAGTCGTCACCTAATTATTATAGTGCATTAGGACACTTTTAGAAGAATTTAAGATGCAGACCAGAGCTTTGGGTAAGGGCTTGAAATTATCTCGAGGGGAAGGTGTTAGGCACCCCTCAAGATCCACTAGTGTGGTTCCCGGCCATGCTACAATTGTGACTTTAGATGTAAATAAACAAGTACAAGGAGCACAAAAAAGGTTAAAAGAAGTGCTGAATTTTAAAGGAGCAATTTTTTGTAAAAAACATGCAAGTAGAGGAAAAGGTCGAGTACTTAGTGCAAATAATCCGAGAGATCATGAGAGAAGCCGAAATTGAAAATGCAATAGCTTTAAAGATTCCGAAAATTTTGTTAAATTAATAAAGAAGGAGAAAGGGTTCCTAGGTTTAAACATTACATGGATCATTCGCACAACACGGGTACTCAGTTGTACGCGGAGTGTTATCGTGTAATCATCATCTCCATGTCTACCTTTTTTACCCCGTTAAGGTATTAAAGCGCGAAACAGTATCGTTTACTTATCGCATACTACTACCCGTCCCATTCCTATTAGTCCCGGGGTATTAGGACTACTAATCCTAAAGGGGAAGAAAGGGATGGGGGCCTTTGTGGAGTTTAAAAGATAAAATTCTAGCTCGACATTCAAAACAAGTATCAAGTAAAAGGGGAGAACAAACAAGCATAAAAGGCTCAGATTAACCCCAGAAGTCAATCAATCATTTAGTTTAGCATGCCTTGACAAATACTGATTTGGTCTTAGATT
Organism: Nicotiana glauca; assembly: GCA_026770625.1. Classification (NCBI taxonomy): domain Eukaryota; kingdom Viridiplantae; phylum Streptophyta; class Magnoliopsida; order Solanales; family Solanaceae; genus Nicotiana; species Nicotiana glauca. The sequence continues at coordinate 38,621 of MU779009.1, read as the reverse complement.
TAAATTAAGCAGCGAGCGGACTGGTTCAACACATGTATTTAAACAGAAAGTCTGCATTAGGCAACTCAGATACAGTTGTCAGTGACTGACCCAATTCATTAATCAGCCAACCTTTTGTTTATGCGTTGAAATAAAAAAAAGCCTAATCGTAAGATCTATTAATTTCAGGAAAAAGATGCAAAGAGTTACCAGTAGTTTCAAAGAAGATGTAGACTGATTAAAAGGTTTACCAATTTTTGGCGGGTTTCAGAAGAGAAAATTACCAGTTTTAGTAAAGACACGAGTTCCAGCAATCGATACTGCTTAAGAACGAATGGTGCTATTAAAGACGAGGTTTCCTATAAGCATGCTTTCTATACGTTTACTGATTTTAACACCATTCCATGACATTAATAGGAGTCTTATACACATGATGTCTATATGCAACTTTGTTATTAAGCCTATAAACGGTTTGCCTATTGACATTTGTATATGCAGAAATGCAAGAGCCTATAGACATGATCTCTATGTGTGTCATTACAGAATCATGAATGTTAAATCCTATAGACATGCTTTCTAGGTGATTTTGCGGTAAAGTTAAGCATTAAATCCTATAGGCATGGTCTCTATGTGATTGAATCAGTATTAAAGACCCTATAGGCAGGATTTCTAGTTTGGTAAAAATCCTAACTCATGATTTCTACCCCTTGGATGCAAGAAAAGTAAAGACCCCTCCCTGTTTCAAAGTTCCAAGGTATCTCAGGGATTCCAGGCATTACTTACACTCAGGATACTATTAGAATTAGAATAGTGTAGTGTCAAAGAGCCAACTCTCATGCATCTAAGTTCAAAGGGAGCTCAGGAGTCCCAAAGCATGGTTTGCAAGGGAGGGGCAAAAGTTATAGCTAAGAGTAAGTGCAAAGTGAAATGGGAATTGGGGAGCCATGGCAGGTGGAAGTCATACCTTGCCACAAAGTTAGGCTGGCACACCCCTGACCATTTGTTTGGTTGAACGAGTTAGGAGCAGACCTTTTGAAGGTTAGACCAATGTCTAGATAGTGATTAGGCCACTATCAGACCCTAGTCCATGGTTCAGACACATAAAAAGGGGAAAAGGGAATGGGCATTGATTGAGTTTGGGATTCAAAGAATCCAATTCAGGATCATAAACAGCAAATTGGAGTGCTGATATGTCCTGAACCATAACTCACATACAAAAGGTAAAGGGTAAGGGGATTCATAAAGTATCAAATTCATGACAATCAACTGATTACATACATAATTTAAATACTGAACTATAAAGGAAAGGGGAAACATACGACAATATGCTTGAAACAAATGGGCAGAATTAAACACATTGTTGTTGAGGCATGTAAACTAATTGACACATACCAGTAGAGAAGCAAAAGAGTACGAAAGAAAGTAAACAAAGTCACAGCAGTGCAAGTATTAGAAAGAGAGAGTTTAAGTGAGAGTGAATTGTGAACTCAGATTGTGTTCTGTGTTCATGTATGTTCAAAGAGAAGGGATGAGGGTATTTATAGTTTTGAAAACATGTAGAGAAATAAGGTAAAAAGTACAAATCTATCACAAATATGGTATGGTCACAAATCAGAATCAATTAGTATAAGACTCCCCTTTAATGAGGGGATTCTTATTCAAACGGATACTAATAGGATCCAAATAAGGAGGGAGAATCAACCTTGTAAGCAGAATGACTGTTGCCATAAAAGAAACAGTAAAGTCATACAATAGGTAATTAATTCCAATTACAGGATTTGAAATTATTTTTTGGAAAGATTCAGTGAGGCCAATCAAAGGAAAAGAATCAATTAGACTTTGACATGCTAGTAAAATCAGGATCTTAGGGAAGGAAAAGTTTTGAAATATATTTCGAGTTAAATAAATCACAGGAGGTACTTAGCATATAATGCAAGCACAAATAGCAGACATGTGAGGCTAAGTCATGGTGAAATAAACATCATGCAACAATAACATAGAGCAGGCATTCAAAAGCAGGTTAGTTTGGCTTTAATGTGTAATAGAAGGAGTTGAAAGCATGCAAACAGTCAGGTGAGAATCATAAGCGTAGAACATATAGAGAAAAGAAATGTTGAAACAAGGAATCAAGCTAAATGATTTCAAACATACAAACATGCACAAACAAACTCACAGGACTTCGAATAGCTTCCCAAAGAGACTAGGGTTTCAAATCAGTTGAGCTTAGAGACGACAAACAGGTGAAACAATAAGGAATTTCAAAGCTCAAGCGAAAACACCCTAAAAATTAGGGTTTTAATCATTAATCAGTAAACCAAACAGATAGGCTCAAGAACAAAAGTAAATCCCCAAAATTAGGGGTTTTAACATCAAGTAAAGCGTATGAATCAGATGAAACCTTAACAAACAGACTCAAACAAAAAACCACAAAATTAGGGATTTTCAACATGCTTACTCAAATAAGGGAAACAAACCAACAAAGTACAGAAACATGCTAAGAACAAAGGGGAAGATTCGAAATAACTTAACCTGAAACCATAATTAAAAGAACAAAGAGTTTTGAAAGAAAAAATTGGGGAAACCTCGAGAAACATGCTCAAAAAGTTCAAACACACATAGATCTGGGGTAGATCTAAGAATAAATCGAAGGAACCTTAGAGCTAGGGTTTCATAAGAAACCCAGGTGATGAGAAAGGCTTTGGAAACCATCGATCTGAGCGGGATAGTCGAAGATCAAACTCGAATAGCCATGACTGGCCGGATAGAGGTTGAAGATGACCGAAGAACAGCCATCGAGCAAAGCTTGGTCGAGACCTTTTCAAGATCTGGTCATAGGACCTTAGAGATGAGACCATAGAAGCCATGGGAGGCCGATATAGGGTTCCGATGAGTCTGGGGAGCCATGGATTAGGGTTTCGATGGGAGGCGGCGACTAGGGTTTTGAGAGAGCTTGAGAGATGAGAGCGTTTGAGGATAACGGATTGGAAAAATGAGATAGGGTTAGGCGGTTGTATGAATTAAAATAGGTAAGAAGTAACAGTGGCCGTTGATCTAAATGATCAATGATCGAGATTTAAAGGGGATATGTGTTGGGTCGGTTCAATATGTACTGGGTCGGGTAGGCATGTTAATTGGGCTGGGTAATTGGTTTTAAATTGGGGCTGAAATGGGGTGCCAAATTGGCTATAATTAAAATGTAATAAAGGCCAAATCGTAAACAGCCAATTTCCCCCTTTTATTTTTATAAAAATAGTAATACTAATTTTAAAAACAAATTAAATGTAAGGGGTAAATATGTATTATATAAATATTAATTAAAAAAAGATAGGATTAATTTTATAAACATAAAATGTCATAAATTACAAGATAGGCTATAATTGCAATTATATGCAATTTTAGCTTTAAAATACCAAACAAATTTGTAAAAAATATGTGAAAATTAATTTAATTATATTTAGTTGTAAATGTGAAAGTAAAAATGAATTATTCACCAAAATGATAATTTTGGGAATAATTATTGGATTTTGTTGTGTAAAAATAGGCAATAAATTGGTTTAAAAATCATTAAAAATGTCAAAACTCTTGGATGTGCTTATATATGCACCAATATGCTATTTTGGAAATATTTAGGTATAAAATACTTGGGGAAAAATTGGGTATCAACAGCTGCCCCTCTTTACCCGGGAATGATGAAAGAGTTGTCGGGTAAAGATATGATGGCCAATTTTGACCGGAAGTGGTGATTTGAAAAGAATTTGACCTAGCTCTGGTTTCTGAGATGCCTACATATCCCTGGTTTCACAGGAATCAAGCCATATGTAGTTCAGGAACCATTGGCGGAACATGTCGATGGCGATTTGAAAGAGATGGGCACGATGTTTGGGGGAAGCAAGAGGTATCTTGAAGTTGATCGGCTGCGAGAACTGGAACGGGGTCTCTCCCGCTGAGACGGCCGTTTCTAGCCGGTATACCTACAAGTGAGCAATATAGACATATATCATGCATAAACTTAAACGTGATGCAAGTTCCCGTTGGACCATGAATGCTGTCCTCAGACGGTTAGGATGACGTCCTCAGATCATGATGTCCTGGGCCATGAAGCGCAAAATTAAAGGATTCGCAAGCTATGAAATGACGTTCTTGGGCCATGAAAATGGTGCCTCTGAACCATGATTCCTTTGAATAATGATGTGCAAGATATAAAGTGGGATCCTCGAGCCATGGCATGGTGTTCTCGGGCTATGAAGATGATGCCTCCGAACGATGATGCCTTTGGACAGTTTGGCGATATTTCAGCCCATGAAATGCAAGCTTTTGGCGGTATTTTAGCCGATGCAAAAATGTAAATGGTGATATTTCAGCCGACAAGAATTTAAATACAGTTTGGCGATATTTCAGCCGATGTGAAAAATGTAAATGGCGATGTTTCAGCTGATGCGAAAAAATATAAATGGCGATGTTTCAGTCGATGCGAAAAATGTAAATGGCGATGTTTCAGCCGATGCGAAAAATGTAAATGGCGATGTTCCAGCCGATTGCAAGACGTAAATGAAAGTGGCGATATTTCAGCCATGCAAGTGGAGGTAGAGCTTAACCTCGAAAGGCAGAAAGGTAGCCTTATGCAATGCAGGATATGCAGGTAGAGACAACACTTAGTCTCGGAAGGCAGAAAGGTAGCCTTATGCAATGCGAAAAATGCAGATGGAGGCGACGCTTAGTCTTAGAAGGCAGAAAAGTAGCCTTATGCAATGCAGAAAATGCAGATGGAGACAACGCTTAGTCTCGGAAGCAGAAAGGTAGCCTTATGCAATGAAGAAAATGCAGATGGAGACAACGCTTAGTCTCGGAAGGCAGAAAGGTAGCCTTATGCAATGCAAAAAATGCAGACGGAGACAACACTTAGTCTCGAAAGGAATAAAGGTAGCCTTATGTAATGCAGAAAATGCAGATGGAGACAACGCTTAGTCTCGGAAGGCAAAAAGGTAGCCTTATGCAATGAAGAAAATGCAGATGGAGAAAATGCTTATTTTGGGAAGACATAAAGGAAGCCTTATGCAATGTAGGAAATGCAGATGGGAATAAAAGATTCTTAGCTCATTGCTGGTAACTGATTGTGATATTGTGGCTTCTGGGGCATATTACGTGCGGATAGCTAATACAAATAGGCGTGGCGATTTAATGCGAACGCGTAATATGTTTGTGACTCGAGTGCCTGCATCCAAAGAAAATCATGAGTTTTGTAAAGGGGAAAGGTTAGTTCGTTTTCCCCTGGCTTCCGGCTTTGTGTGTCATTGGGGCAGCGTTGCTAAACAGCAGCTATCATAGCTATGCATGATTTAACAAATATAACATAAGTAGAAAATATTTTTGTTTAGATGAACCAATGACTGCAACATGGTTCAAAGCATTGCAACCTCTCTATCTGGGCTGGCACTTCTGACGGCTGCGCGGAACGAATGCAAAATCAACTTCGGAATTTTGAGGGTCCTCCTCAAAATTCTGCCCCAGTTTACTGAGGTGACATCCTTGGTGATGAGCGGTGGAAGACCATCTTCGGAATTTTGAGGGTCCTCCTCAAAACTCTGCATCGGTTCCAATAATAGGGGAAATGGAATTTTTATTAAATTGTGACCGAACCCATAGGGCTGCCTACGTATCCTCTCTTAAACGGGAATCAGGTCAGGCGTAGTTCAAATTACATCATAAAGGAATCATAGGTGATTACACATAATATTGTTTCACTGCGTCTGAGTTGATTGGCTTTGGCCAGACTTCCCCGTCCATTTCTGCAAGAATAAGGGCTCCTCCAATTAGAACCCGATAAGGGCTCCTTCATCTTGATGAGGGAATATCTTCTTCAATACTAGCTGCCTCGGTGTAAACTTCCTTGGATTGACTCTTTTGTTGAAGGCTCTGGACATTCTGTTCTGATACAACTGACCGTGGCAAACTGCATTTATCCTTTTTCCATCTATAAGGTCTAACTGCTCGTAGCGATCTTTTACCCATTCTGCGTCGTCCTACTCTGCTTCTTGTATGATCCTCAAGGAAGGAATTTCTACCTTGGCGGGAATGACTGCCTCTATACCATAAACTAGCATGTAAGGAGTTTTCCCGGTTGATGTGCTGACCGTGGTGCGGTATCCCAGCAAGGAAAATGCTAACTTCTCATGCCATTGTTTGTGACATTCGACCATCTTCCTTATTATCTTCTTGATATTTTTATTGGCCGCCTATACACCTCCATTCATCTGAGGCATGTAGGTTGTAGATTTCTTGTGTTTGATCTTGAATGTCTCATACATTGCTTTCATCAAGTCGTTGTTGAGATTGGAACCATTGTCAGTGATGATTGATTCTGGCACCCTGAATCGGCAAACAATACGATCACGGACGAAATCTGCCACAACTTTCTTAGTCACTGCTTTGTAAGACGCTCCCTCAACCCATTTAGTAAAATAATCAATTGCCACCAGGATAAATCTGTGCCAATTTGATGCGGCAGGCTCGATAGGTCCGATGACATCCATTCCCCAGGTGGGGAATGACCATGGTGAGCTTGTTGCAATGAGCTCGTTTGGAGGCACCTTTATCATATCTACATGTATCTGACAGTGATGGCACTTGCGAACGTACTGGATACAATCTGCTTCCATAGTCATCCAGAAATACCCTGCTCGGAGTATCTTCTTTGCTAAGAGAAAACCATTCATGTGCGGCCCGCAGGTCCTTGCGTGCACTTTGTCCAATAGTCTGGTTTCTTCTTTTGCTTTGACACACTTTAATAGACCCAAATCGGGAGTCCTCCTATACATGATTCCCCCACTGTGAAAGAAGTTGCTGGATAATCTTCGAAGTGTGCGTTTTTGAGTAGCGTTGGCAAGTTCTGGGTATTCCCTTGCGGTCAAGCACCTTTTGATGTCCTGAAACCATGGCTTTCCGTCTGCTTCTTCCTCAACGTGAGCACAATAAGTTGGCTGATCATAAATTCTTACTGGGATGGGATCAATGAAATTCGTATCTGGATGATGGATCATGGATGATAAAGTGGCTAATGCATCAGCGAACTCGTTCTGAACCTTGGCGATATGCTGAACTTCTATCTTTATGAATCTTTTCCTTAACTCCTGTATGTGATGCAAATAGGGAAGTCTCTTGGAGTTTTTGGTTGCCCATTCTTCTCGAACTTGATATATGAGCAAGTCTGAGTCCCCGATCACTATCAAGCTTCGTATTCAGCCATATTATTTGTGCAAGGGATCCTGAGCTTGGCGGATACCGGGTAATGCTGGCCGATTTCTGATACTAGGACTTCCCCTATGCCAACTCCTTTGAAATTTGTGGCTTCGTCGAAAAACAACCTCCAACCATCGTAGGATTCTACAATATCTTCTCCAGCGAAAGACACTTCTTCGTAAGGAAAAAAATTTTCCGTGGTTCGTATCCTCCTTCAATAGGATTCCCAGCAAGGTGGTCCGCTATGGCTTGACCCTTGACTGCTTTATGAGTCACGTAAACAATGTCGAACTCACTCAACAAGATTTTCCACTTAGCGAGCTTGCCAGTGGGCATGGGCTTCTGGAAAATATACTTCACCGTGTCCATCCTGGATATGAGATAAGTAGTGTGGGCACATAAATAATGCCTCAATTTCTGAGCTGCCCAAGTCAGAGCACATCATGTGCGCTCTAATAGAGAATACCAGGCCTTGCACGGGGTGAACTTCTTGCTAAGATAATAGATGGCTTGCTCCTTTCTCCCCGTTTCATCATGTTGTCCCAAGACACAACCGAATGCTCCATCCAATACTGCAAGGTAAAGCAATAAAGGTCTTCCTGGCTCGGGAGGAACCAAGACTGGCGGCATTGACAGGTATTCCTTGATTTTGTCAAAGGCTTTCTAATAATCGTCATTCTATCTAGTAGCAGCGTCTTTCTTTAGCATTTTAAATATGGGTTCACAAATGACTGTGGCCTGAGCTATGAATCGTCTGATATAGTTGAGTCTCCCCAGGAAACTCATCACATTCTTCTTGTTCTTTGGCGGTGGAAATTCTTGAATGACTTTGACCTTTGATGGGTCCAATTCTATCCCTCGACGGCTCACGATGAAACCCAGTAGTTTTCTGGCAGGAACCCCGAATGCACACTTGGCAGGGTTCAGTTTCAGGTTATACCTTCTCAGTCTGTTGAAGAACTTTCTCAGGTCTTCTATATGATTAGTGGCTTTCTTGGATTTGATGATGGCGTCATCCACGTATACCTCGATCTCCTTGTGTATCATGTCGTGAAATATAGTATTCTTGGCTCTCATATAGGTGGCACCAGCATTCTTCAACCCAAATGGCATCATTTTGAAACAATACATCCCCCACGGCATGATGAAAGCCGTTTTCTCTGCATCTTCCTCATCCATCCATATCTGATTATACCCAGCGAAGCAATCAACAAAAGACTACAACTCATGCTTGGTGCAGTTGTCGATAAAAATGTGTATGTTTGGCAAGGGGAAGTCATCTTATGGACTGGCCCGGTTGAGATCCCGGTAGTCGACACATATTATGACCTTCCCGTCCTTCTTTGGTACCGGCACGATGTTGCATAACCATGTCAGATATTCTACCACCTTGAGAACCTTAGCTTTGACTTGCTTAGTAACCTCTTTTTTTATTTTCAAACTCATGTCGGGCTTGAATTTCCTGAGCTTCTGCTTTACCGGCGGACAGGCTGGATCTGTTGACAGTTTGTTAGCTACAATGGTTGTGCTGAGACCAGTCATATCATCATATGACTAGGAGAATATGTCCTCATATTCTTTTAAAAATTCCATATACTTTTCCCTTCCTGATGGTGATAAGTGAACACTAATGCGAGTTTCTTTGACGTTCTCTGTATCTCCCAAATTAATGACCTCAGTTTCTTCTAGGTTGGACTTAGGTCTATTCTCAAAATTCTAAACCTCTCTGATGACCTCTTCAGGTATTTCATCTTCTTCTGAGTCTATGTCCTTTTGTTGCATTATTTCATTGCAAGTCACAGTCGTTGGCTCATCGTCAAGATAACTAATAATAATGCTGTATAAAATAGAGTAAATGATAGAGAAAATAATAAGCGAGATATATATGATAAACTAAAATTCTTTGATTAAATTCAAAATTGTTTGAAACATCGGAGCTCTTTTCGAAATTAAAGACAATGCGGAAAAAATCAACTAGTAAAGTAAACTAAAAATGCAATGCATGCTGCTTTTGTTTAGCCTCGCTACCCCGAAGCCCTCCGGGCTTTGACGATCCTAGTTGACCAGTTGCTAAGGCGGTGTCCTCTACTTACAGCCTGTATGGAAGGGCCTTCCTCCCCTTCCCCCTCAAAAAGAACACAACAGTCCATGTCATCATCCTCTAGGAACAAATTCTTCATGGCTGCCAATATTTCATCTTCTTCTGACCCATATATAGTATCTGCTGGCTGGAAGGTCTGCTCCACGCTAGGAATCGGAAACTCCAATGGATAGTAGGGACCGCTCCATGGTGGCGACCAGCTCCGGAATTCTTCCCAAGTATAACCGTACCCTAAGCCAAATGTAGTGCCATGCTTCTTCAGTTTGATGGGTTTAGTGATCCCCTAAATATTCTTACCGAGCCCCTTTCCAGGGTCGTACCCGCACCATTTCAGGATACTTTCGATCTTGTTCTCCCACCATTTATCTTTGTCTACAACGTTGACCCTTTTGATGCGGTGGTATATCTCTCCGCCTATTCTCCTTCTGCCCCCGATCATTGGGATGGTCTGGCGACTATATATGGGGTTACTGCCATCGCGATGAATGATCACTTCTTGGTGATTCCATTCAAACTTTACCTCCTGATGCAGGGTCGATGCTACGGCTCCAGCAGCGTGGATCCAGGGGCATCCTAACAGCAAGTTGTAGGATGCCGGGACGTCTATCACTTGGAAGTTGACCTCGAACCATGTTAGCCCCATTTGCAAGCACAAGCTGATTTCTCCAATAGTAGATCTCTGGGATCCATCGAAGGCTTTGACATTGATAGCCCCATCTTTGATCTTGTGTAGGCCTTTCCCCAAAGTTCTGAGAGTTACAAGCGGAAAAATATTGAGGCTCGATCCCCCATCGATCAGAACCCTGGTGATGAAATAATCTTCGCACTGCATGGTGATGTGCATTTCTTTGTTGTGGCCCAAACCTTGTGGCGGCAATTCCTCTTTATGGAAGGTTATTTTGTGGCTCTCCAGCACTTGCCCCACTATGTTTTCCATCTCGCCCCCGGTTATATTGCTGGGCACATAGGCTTCGCTTAGTATCTTTATTAAGGCATTCTTGCAAGCGTGCGAACTCTGCAGAAGAGCCAGGATAGATATCTCTGCTGATGATTTGTTCAGTTGTTCAGCGATTGAGTACTTCTTAGCCTGTATTTTCCTCCAAAGATCTTCGGGTCCTGTCTCAATGGGACATGTCGGGGCTTGCTTACCAGATACGGATAGGTGCTCTGGGGTGTAGACCCTCCCTGTTCTAGTCATTCCTTGTGCGACAATCGTTTCTCCTGTCTTTGTCTTTCCTTTCCTCCTAGCTTCGGCAGTGTAATCCCATGGTATGACATTTGAGTGGAATGGTGTTATGTCAGTTGTTGCCACCAGAAAAGGTACCCTTGGTGGTAGCACAACAACTTCAAAGGGTGTAGGTGCCTTTGGAACCCCAAATTCAACTTCGATTGGCCTGGATGCCTTCGCAGAAGGAGGCACTTCAAATTCAAGAGGTATAGACGTAGTTACTTCGTCGTCCATGGAGGGCTGATTCTGCACAATAATTGGGTTAAGGGTAACCACCGGTTTCTTTGGTTCATCCCCTTCAGCAATCAAACCTTTTGACCCTTTGGGGTCCTAATCATCCTCGATCTCGATCATATGAATGTCTCCACCCTTGTGGTCAGGCAGGGGGTTGTTATGAACATTAGGAGCTGGCTCCTTTTCTACAATGATGTTATTGTCGATCAGGGTTTGAATCTTATCTTTCAATTAACGACACTCGTCAAGGGTGTGTCCCTTCATGACAGAGTGATACGTACATGTCTTGTTGGGGTTGACCCATTGGGAGGGATTTTCTAGAGCTTTGGCTGGGATAGGAGTGACATAACCAGTAGCCGTAAGTCTTTCATATAACTGGTCAATTGGTTCTGCGATGGCTGTGTATTGTTTGGGAGGTTTACGGTCAAAATTTGGTCTGGGTCTCAGAAACTTTTGACGGGTGGGTGGTGATTGATAGTGAGAGGGTTGAGCATTATAAGCTTGGTAAACATGTGCTGGTTAAGAGTATCTAGGTGAGGTGGGTTGATATGTGAGAGGTGGAGAGGACTGGTAAACGGGAGGTAGATAGGAGGGTGCGGGTGCTTGGTAATTTAGGATAGGCTGATATGTAAGTGGAGGTGATGGGTAAGTGTGGTATTTTGGTGGTGATTTGGCTCTCTGTGCGACTATCACGGCACTTACATCTTTCTTCTTGGACGCGCTACCAGTTTGCAAAGCCTTATTGGTGGCTTGCAATGCTTCAAGATTTATAACCATACCATTCTTGATGCCCTCTTCGATTCTTTCTCCGAGTCTGATGATATCAGAAAAATTTTATCCCTCGATCAACATCAACCTCTCGTAATATTGGGGATCCTGAGCCCGGACGAAGAATCTATTCATTTGCTTTTCTTCTAGGGCCGGCCTTACCTTTGCAGCTTCTGACCTCCAATGAGTAGCGTACTACGGAATGTTTCGATGGGTTTCTTGTTCAAATTCTGTATGTAGAATACATCTGGTACGTTCTCTGTATTAAATTGGAATCTATCCATGAAGTCCGATGCCATACCTACCCAACTCGTCCATTTCTTGGGGTCTTGACTGATGTACCAGCATAGTGCATCTCCTTTTAAGCTCCTCATGAAGAGCTTCATACGGATCTTCTCATCTCTTCCGACCCTCACTATCTTATCGCAATAGGTCCTCAGTTGGACTCTGGGATCTCCTGCTCCATCAAACATTTCGAACTTGGGAGGTTTGTACCCCTCCAGAAGTTCAACATCTGGTTGAATGCACAAGTCCTCCTAATTCAATCCTTCAATGCCTTTGTTACCTTCCACGCCCTGAACTCGGCTAGTTAATTTCTTGAGCTCTGCTACTAAGTTCCTGATGAGGGAGTCCTTGTCATCAGACTCAGGTGCATTTGAGATGGGTTGGGCGTAGTGGGGTACAATATCTACGTAAATAAGAGTGGTGTGGAGATGGTCATTTGTGGTGTTCAGTGGCTCGGGAATGAGTAGTGGGGTGTTATTTGGAGTGTGGCATGTATTGCAGGTATGAGTGGGTTGTATATGTGGTTGTGGGGTATTTTTGGAGGTGCGGGATTCTAGGTGTTAACATCAGTAGCGGTGAGGGAAAATGATAGGTTTGCCAAATTCCGAACCTGACCCAGTTCTTCTCGGAATTTCAACAGCTTTTGTTCCAGTTGTAGTAGTTCCTTACCAACCGGGATACCTTGAGGAATCTCAATCTCCTTTCTGGCGAATGTATCTCCCATTTTTCCTTTGTTCTTATTCCGGATAGGACTCGGAGGAGGAGGAGGTGGAGGGCCCTTGGATCTTGTGGAGTATGCTGATGGTGCCAGAATGCACGAACTAACCTTTGGGGAGGGGAATAAAAAATAAAAGAAAAACAAAAGGTAATAAGTTAGTGCGGGTTATGAGGAAAAAATATTGTAGTATTTAAACACGTTGTGTAAAAAAATGTAAATCGCGTCCTAGTTTTGGTGCCTCGTTGTGCCCGAGGTAGGCCTAGAGACAAATAGTTTTGGAGAACTTATAATGCTAAATTCCTCATTTTATTGATAAAAATAAGACGAATCCAAAACGACTCTAAATAACAGAAAGCAAATGTCACTAGTGGCCCTTACATCATTAAGGCAAAATAAAGGACTCCTGACTACTTGGTCCCAGAAGGACCTTCCCCATATTTGGCATCCTTGTCTCCCCCGAACAGCTCCACCAATTCGCGTAGTCCTAGCAGCAAGTAAGCTCGGGCCAGATGTCCGCCTGCATTTCCTTCATCGTTTTGGCAGTCTTCGATCCTTTTGATGAACTTTCCTTCCAGCTCTACTGGATCCTGCTCCAAATATCTTAACCGATTGTTGGCGCTGATAGCCATTTCTTTCCACTCTTCGATCAATTTCTGATGGGCTTCTTGTATTTCCCGATGCTCACTTTCACACTCTTGAATTCTTTTGCGCAGTTGATTATACTCTGCATGCTCGTCAATAATTCTGTGACCTCGAACGAATCTCGGCTAACCCATGTTATTGTCTTCTAACCAGCCCGAATAATACGGTACACAACCGGCGTGGTACCTGTCTGGCTCGATGGATTCCTTCCCCAAAACGATTTTGCAATGCCACAAATGCTGAGCTTGGCACCTGTGAGGGATATCATCGTCCTGGAAATTAGCCCTGAGATGACTTGTTTTATCAACCCTTGGTATGATTTGTCTTCTTCCAGATTGCCTCATGGCTCGGAGAGAAACGTAAGGATAAGTCCCCCTCAAACCAATGAGTATGAGAATTGGTGCATCTCAGGATCGGACAATGAATTCATTCGTATGGAACCACTCAAACATCCATTGCACCTGGTCTTCTTTCAGGTTTTAGAACAATTCTACCCACCCTCTGGCGTCCTCTAGCTGAGCGAACATCTTTGGCATATAATTCATACGCCTCTACTGGTGGAAGGCGATATGATCATCCCAATCTCTGCGTAGGATCTCTTGTCGGTATTCTCCTTTCTGGAGGTGTTCCATGAGCCAAAGCTGAAGCAATAAGTTGCAACCCTCAAAATGACTGCTTTGTTGTTGCCACTTGTTCAAGGCGCGGTATATCTCAGTGACGATCATGGACACTATGCTGAAAGTTTGCCCACCAATCCCTTCCATCAAAGTTTTGGTTAGCATGGCTAGTCTGGTGTGGATCCTAGCCTTTTTCATAGGGAACACAATCATCCCCAAAAAGCAAAACATGAAAACAAAGACCTTTCTATGGACATGCCCCAATGAGGTGATAGCAAATTCGTCTGAATAGATACGGTATGACTTGCTATGGTCGTACCTTTCATATAGATAGTCAAACGGGATGTAGGAGTCTTTCAAACAGGTTAAGTCTAGGTTTTTCTTCAACCCCATCATTTTAAGGAAACCTCTTCCTTTGTGATTTTCGGGCATAAGCAAACCCGAAGTCTCCCAAGGAATTCCAGCTAAACCCCCTATCTCTTCAAGTAAAAGAGTCATTTCAAGATCACCAAAGCGGAACACAGATTTGTCACTATCCCAGAACAATGTTTCAACCTTTATGATTCTGTTGTTAGGCTGAATCTCTAGGAGAGAAGACAGATTCCCTAAGTACTTGCGGACCAGTGTTTGATCACTAGAATGGATATCGCTCCACCAATTCAGCAGCCTTGGATGAATGTTGGTTACCATGCCAAATTTGGGGATCTCGTGCCTCATTTTCTGCAAAACAGAGTGTTAGGCCCTTACCCCCACCGAACTCGACTATTTAAATCAATAATTAGCATAGCAAGCACTTAATTTCTCCAAATAAATGCACAGAACATGGAGGCGTCCGTTTAGGTTTCAAGGAAACCCGGTGGACTTTCGACAAGGCTATCTTCATGAGTCATTATATGGACAACATAACTGACTCGGCTAGGTTTGACCATAATGCATGTACGATTTAAATGGAATAAGGTTTCTATTTTGAAGTGCTAGACTGGTACCCTTAAGCGGACAACTCAAGAGGGAAAGGCACGGAACCGTCGACTACACCGTTGATTGACTGGTTTTACCGCAAATATGCCTTTGTCAAATTTAGGGGGTGATATTATTGGATGTGCGCAACTACTCATTATAAGCGTTGCTATAGTATTTGTTTGGCACGAGTGGAATATGATGCAGAAAAAATGCAATTTACAAGAATGAAACATGTTGACTTGTATTTTCACGTTCATACAATAAAGCCAGTAATGATTGCTCAGAAATTACAACAGTATTGATGGAAAAATGATAAATAAAAGTAATTAAAGAAAAAGAAACAAAAGAAACAAGTTAGTTTCAAATAAAGACATTAAACAAAAGCAATAAAGGAAAGCAATAAAGTCACGTATAGTATGCAATGGTAAAAGCCTAAAGAAGTCCCCAGCAGAGTCGCCATGCTGTCGACACCCCTTTTTTTTTTCTAAAGCGGAATCGGGTTCACGACATTTGGGAAGACAACTCTTTTACCACTTTGGGAATTGGGTTTTTTGAGAGTTTGGAGAGTTGCCACCTAATGATTATAGTACATTAGAACACTTTTAGAAGAATTAAAGATGCAGACCAGAGCTTTGGGTAAGGGCTTGAAATTATCTCGAGGGGAAGGTGTTAGGCACCCCTCAAGATCCACTAGTGTGGTTCCCGGCCATGCTACAATTGTGAGTTTAGATGTAAATAAACAAGTACAAGGTGCACAAAAAAAAGGTTAAAAGAAGTGCTGAATTTTAAAGGAGCAAGTTTTGTAAAAAAACGTGCAAGTAGAGAAAAAGGTCAAGTACTTAGTGCAAATAATCCGAAAGATCATGAGAGAAGCCGAAATTGAAAATGCAATAGCTTTAAAGATTCAGAAAATTTTGTTAAACTAATAAAGAAGGAGAAAGGGGTCCTAGGTTTATACATTACATGGATCATTCGCACAACACTGGTACTCAGTTGTACGCGGAGTGTTATCGTATAATCATCATCTCCATGTCTACCCTTCACACCCCGTTAAGGTATTAAAGCACGGAACGGTATCGCTTACTTATCGCATGCTACAACCCGTCCCAATCCTATTAGTCCCGGGGTATTAGGACTTCTAATCCTAAAGGGGAAGAAAGGGATGGGGGCCTTTGTGGAGTTTAAAGGATAAAATTCTAGCTCGACATTCAAAACAAGTATCAAGTAAAAGGGGAGAACAAACAAGCATACAAGGCTTAGATTAACCCCAGAAGTCAATCAATCATTTAGTTTAGCATGCCTTGACAAATACTGATTTGGTCTTAGATTTAAATTAAGTAGCGAGCGGACTGGTTCAACACATGTATTTAAACAGAAAGTCTGCATTAGGCAACTCAGATATAGTTGTCAAGACTGACTCAATTCATTAATTAGCCAACCTTTTGTTTATGAGTTGAAATAAAAAACCTAGGCGTAGGATCTATTAACTTTAGGAAAAACATGCAAAGATTTACTAGTAGTTTCAGAGAAGATGTAGACTGATTAAAAGGTTTACCAATTTTTAGCGGGTTTCAANTATGTGTCATTACAGACTCATGAATGTTAAATCCTATAGACATGCTTTCTAGGTGATTTTGCGGTAAAGTTAAGCATTAAATCCTATAGGCATGGTCTCTATGTGATTGAATCAATATTAAAGACCATATAGGCAGGATTTCTAGTTTGATAAAAATCCTAACTCATGATTTCTACCCCTTGGATGCAAGAAAAGTAAAGACCCCTCCCACACCCTTTTACTATACTCCCCGAGTTTCATACAACATTATTACAACCTTATGCATCAAAATGGAAATTAAAAGATACACCAAAAGCTAACAGCTAGATCCGAGCACCCTAATTCAACCTTAATGTCTAATAACATGCGATTGAGCCACTTCTGGGATCCAGATTTCCGAAGCCTTCTCTTTATCCAAGGTGTTTCAAAGTTCCAAGGAATCTCAGGGATTCCAGGCATTGCTTACACCCAGGATACTATCAGAATTAGAATAGTACAGTATGGAAGAGCCAGCTCTCATGCATCTAAGTTCAGAGGGAGCTCAGGGGTCCCAAAGCATGGTTTGCAAGAGAGGGGCATAACTTATAGCTAAGAGTAAGTGCAAAGTGAAAGGGGAATTGGGGAGCCATGGCAGGTGGTGGTCATACCTAGCCACAAAGTAGGCTAGCACACCCCTAACCACTTGTTTGGTTGAACAAGTTAGGAGCAGACCTTTTGAAGGCCAGACCAAAGTCTAGATAGTGATTAGGCCACTATCAGACCCTAGTCCAGGGCTCAGACACATAAAAAGGGGAAAAGGGAATGGGCATTGATTGAGTTTGGGATTCAAAGAATCCAATTCCGGATCATAAACATCAAATTGGAGTGCTGTTATGTCCTGAACCATAACTCACATACAAAAGGGTAAAGGGTAAGGGGATTCATAAAGTATCAAATTCATGACAAACAACTGATTACATACATAATTTTAATACTGAACTATAAAGGAAAGGGGAAACATGCGACAATATGCTTGAAACAAATGGGAAGAATTAAACACATTTTTGTTGAGGCATGTAAACTAATTGAGACATACCAGTAGAGAAGCAAAAGTGTGCAGAAGAAAGTAAACAAAGTCCACAGCAGTGCAAGTATCAGAAAGAGAGAGTTTAAGTGAGAGTGAATTGTGAACTCAGATTGTGTTCTGTGTTCGTGTGTGTTCAAAAAGAAGGGAGGGGAGTATTTATAGTTTTGAAAACGTGTAGAGAAATAAGGTAACAAGTAAAAATCTATCACAAATATGGTATGGTCACAAATCAGAATCAATTAGTATAAGACTCCCCTTTAATCAGGGGATTCTTATTCAAACAGATACTAACAGGATCCAAATAAGGAGGGAGAATCAGCCTTGTTAGCAGAATGGCTATTTCCATAAAAGAAACAGTAAAGTCATACAATAGGTAATTAAGTCTAACTACATGGTTTAAAATTATTTTTTTGAAAGATTCAGTGAGGCCAATCAAAGGAAAAGAATCAATTAGACTTTGACAGGCTAGTAAAATCAGGATCTCAGGGAAGGAAAAGTTTTGAAATCAATTTCGAGTTAAATAAATCACAGGAAATACTTAGTATATAATGCATGCACAAATAGCAGACATGTGAGGCTAAGTCATGGCTAAATAAACATCATACAACAATAGCATAGAGCAGGGGTTCAAAAGCAGGTTAGTTAGGCTTCAGTGTGTAATAGAAGGAGTTGAAAGCATGCAAAGAGTCAGGTGAGAATCATAAGCGTAGAACATATAGAGAAAAGAAATGTTGAAACAAGGAATCAAGCTAAATGATATCAAACATACAAACATGCACAAACAAACTCACAGGACTTCGAATAGCCTCCCAAAGAGACTTGGGTTTTAAATCAGTTGAGCTCAGAGACGACAAACAGGTGAAACAACAAGCAATTTCAAAGCTCAAGCTAAAACCCCCTAAAAATTAGGGTTTTAATCATTAATTAGTAAACCAAACATATAGGCTTAAGAACTAAAGTAAATCCCCAAAATTAGGGTTTTTAACATCAAGTAAAGCGTATGAATTGGATGAAACCTTAACAAACAGACTCAAACAAAAAATCACAAAATTAGGGATTTTCAACATGCTTACTCAAAGAAGGGAAACAAACTAACAAAGTACAGAAACATGCCAAGAACAAAGGTGAAGATTCAAAATAACTTAACCTAAAACATAATTAAAAGAACAAAGAGTTTTGAAAGCAAAAATTGGGGAAACCTCGAGAAACATGCTCAGAAAGTTCAAACACACATAGATCTGGGGCAAATGTAAGAATAAATCGAAGGAACCTTAGAGCCAGGGTTTCATAAGAAACACATGTGACGAGAAAGGCTTTGGAAACCATCGATCTGAGTAGGATAGTCGAAGATCGAACTCGAATGGCCATGGCTGGTCGGATAGAGGTTGAAGATGACCGGAGAACAGCCATCGAGCAAAGCTTAGTCGAGACCTTTTCAAGATCTGGTCATAGGACCTTAGAGATGAGACCGTAGATGCCGTGCGAGGCCGGTGTAGGGCTCTGATGAGTCTGGGGAGCCATGGATTAGGGTTTCGATGGGAGGCGGTGGATAGGGTTTTGAGAGAGCTCGAGAGACGAGAGCGTTTGAGGGCGGCGGATTGGAAAAATGAGATAGGGTTAGGCGGTTGTGTGAATTAAAAAAGGTAATATGTAACGGTGGCCTCTGATCTAAATGATTAACGATCGAGATTTAAAAGGGATATGGGTTGGGTCGGTTCAACATGTACTGGGTCGGGTAGGCATGTTAATTGGGATGGGTAATTGGTTTTAAATTGGGGCTGAAATGGGGTGCCAAATTGGCTATAATTGAAATGCAATAAAGGCCAAATCGTAAATAGCCAATTTTCCCATTTTAATTTTATAAAAATAGTAATACTGATTTTAAAAACAAATTGAATGTACTAAGTAAATAAGTATTATATAAATATTAATTAAAAATGTTGGAATTAATTTTATAAATATAAAATGTCATAAATTACAATATAGGCTATAATTGCAATTATATGCAATTTTAGCTTTAAAATCCCAAACAAATTTGTAAAAAATATGTGAAAATTACTTTAATTATATTTAGGTGTAAATGTGAAAGTAAAAATTAATTATTCACCAAAATGATAATTTTGGGAATAATTATTGGATTTTGTTGTGTAAAAATAAGTAATAAATTGGTTTAAAAAAATATTAAAAATTTCAAAACTCTTGGATGTGCTTATATATGCACCAATATGCTATTTTGGAAATATTTGGGTATAAAATACTTGGGAAAAAATTGGGTATCAACAATGTTGTCCCAGAACACAACCGAATGCTCCATCCAAAATCGCGAGATAAAGCAATAGAGGCCTCCATGGATCGGGCGGGACCAAGACTGGTGGCGTTGATAGGTATTCCATGATTCTATCAAAGGCTTTCTGACAATCGTCAGTCCATTTAGTACCAGCGTCTTTCTTCAGCATTTTAAGGATGGGTTGACAAATGGCCGTGGACTGAGCTATGAACCGGCAGATATAGTTGAGTCTTCCCAAGAAACTCATTACGTCCTTCTTGTTCTTTGGTGGTGGCAATTCTTGGATGGCTTTGACTTTTGATGGGCCTAATTGTATTCCTTGACGATTCACAATGAAACCCAGTAATTTTCCAGTAGAAACCCCGAATGCACACTTGGCAGGATTCAGTTTCAGATTGTACTTTCTCAGTTTATTGAAGAACTTTCTCAGATCTTCCATATGATCAGTGGATTTCTTGGATTTGACGATGACTTCGTCCACATATACCTCAATCTCCTTGTGTATCATGTCGTGAAAGATAGTAGTCATGGCTCTCATATAGGTGGCACCAGCATTTTTTAACCCAAATGGCATCATTTTGTAACAATACATACCCCATGGTGTGATGAAAGCTGTTTTCTCTGCATCTTCCTCGTCTATCCATATCTGATGGTATCTGGCAAAACAATCAACAAACGACTGCAACTCATGCTTGGTGCAGTTATCGATAAGAATGTGTATGTTTGGCAAGGGGCAATCGTTTTTGGGACTGGCTCGGTTAAGATCCCGGTAGTCGACACAGATTATAACCTTCCCGTCCTTCTTTGGTACCGGCACGATATTGGCTAACCACGTTGGATATTCCACCACCCTGAGAACTTTGGCTTTGACCTGCTTAGTAACCTCTTCCTTGATTTTCAAACTCATGTCGGGTTTGAATTTTCTGAGCTTCTGTTTTACCAGCGGATAGGTTGGATCTGTTGGCAGTTTATGAGCTACAATGGACATGCTGAGACCAGTCATATCATCGTACGACTAGGCAAATATGTCCTTATATTCCTTTAGAAATTCCGTATATCCTTCCTTTTCCAATGGCGACAGGTGAACACTAATGCGAGTTTCTTTGACATTTTCTGCATCTCCCAAATTAATGACCTCAGTTTCTTCCAGGTTATACTTAGGTCTATTCTCAAAATTCTAAACTTCTCTAACGACATCTTCAGGTATCTCATCTTCCTTTGAGTCTATGTCCTTTTGTTGCATTGTTTCGTTGTAAGTCATAATCGTTGGTTCATCATCAAGGTAAGTAACAGTAATGCTGTATAAAAATAGAGTAAATGATAGAGAAAATTATAAGAGCGCGTTATATGATAAACTGAAATGCTTTGATTAAATTTATAATTGTTTGAAACATCAGAGATCTTTTCGAAATTAAAGACAATGCGGAAATAAAATCAACTAGTAAAATAATCTAAAAATGAAATGCATGGTGCTTTTGTTTAGCCTTGCTACCCCGAAGCCTTCTGGGCCCTGACGGTCCTAATTGACCAATTGCTGAGGCGGTCTCCTCGGTTGACAGCTTGTATGGAAAGGCCTTCCTCCCTTTCCTCCTCGAAAAGAACACAACAGTCCATATCATCATCCTCCAGAAGCAAATTCTTCATGGCTGCCAACGCTTCATCTTCCTCTGATCCATATATAGTATCTGCTGGCTGGAAGGCTTGCTCCACGCAAGGTATCGGAAGCTCCAATGGATAGTAGGGACCGCTCCATGGTGGAGACCAGCTCTGGAATTCTTCCCAAGTATAACCGTACCCTAAGCCAAATGTAGTACCATGCTTCTTTAGTTTGATGGGCTTAGTAATCCCCTAAAGATTTTTATCGAGTCCCTTTCCAGGCTCGTACCCACACCAATTCAGGATACTTTCGATCTTGCTATCCCATTACTTATCCTTATCTATAACGTTGACCCTTTCGATATAGTGGTATGTTTATCCGCCTATTCTTCTTCTGCCTCCGATCATTGGGATGGTTTGTCGACTGTATATGGGGTTACTACCATCGCCATGAATGATCACCTCTTGGTGATTCCATTCAAACTTTACCGCCTGATGCAGGGTCGATGCTACGGCTCCAGCAATGTGGATCCAGGGCTGTCCTAACAGTAGATTGTAGGATGCCGGGACGTCTATTACTTGGAAGTCGATGTCGAACCATGTTGGCCCTATTTGTAAGCATAGGCTGATTTCTCCATTAGTAGATCTTTGGGACCCATCGAAGGCCTTGACATTGATAGCCCCATCCTTGATCTCGTGCAGGCTCTTTCCCAAAGTTTTGAGAGTTATCAATGGACAGATGTTAAGGCTCGATCCTCCATCGATTAGGACTCTAGTGATGAAATAATCTTCGCATTGCACGGTGATGTGTAGTGACTTGTTGTGGCTCAATCCTTTCGGCAACAACTCATCTTCGTGGAAGGTTATTTTATGGCTCTCCAGCACTTGCCCCACCATGTTCGCAATTTCACCCCCGGTTATATTGCTAGGCACATAAGATTCGCTCAGTATCTTCATTAGGGCATTCTTGTGAGCGTCAGAACTCTGTAGAAGAGCCAGGATAGATATATGTGCTGGTGTTTTGTTCAACTGTTCAGCGGCCGAGTACTCCTTAGCGTGTATTTTCCTCCAAAGATCGTGGGGCCCTATTTCAATAGGCCGTCCTAGGGCTTACTTACTGGACTCGGCTAGGTGCTTTGAGGTGTAAACCCTCCATATTCTGGTCATTACTTGCGCAACAATTGTTTCTCCTATCTTGGTCTTTCCTTTTCTCCTAGCCTTAGCAGTGTAATCCCATGGTATGGCATTTGAGTGGAATGGTGTTATGTATGACATTGCCACATGAATAGGCACCCTTGGTGGTAACACAACAACTTCAAAGGGTGCAGGTGCTTTTGGAACTCCAAATTCAACGTTGATTGGACCGGGGGCCTTTGAAGAATGAGGCGCTTCAAATTCAAAAGGTATAGATATATTTACTTCACCATCCCTGGAGGGCTGATTTTACACAAAAATTGGGTTAAGTGTAACCGCCGGTTTCTTTGGTTCATCCCCCTCAGCAATCAAACCTATCAACCCTTTGGGGTCCCAATCATCTTCTATCTCGATCATGTGAATATATCCTCCTTTGTGGTCAGGCAGAGGGTTGTTATGAATATTAAGAGCAGGCTCCTTTGCTACTATGACCTTATTGTTGATCAGGGTTTGAATCTTGTCCTTTAATGAGTGGCACTCGTCAAGGGTGTGTCCCTTTATGTTGGAAATATACGCATAGGTCTTGTTGGGGTTGACCCACTGGGAAGGATTTTGTGGAGCTTTGGCTGGGATAGGAGTGACATAACCAGCAGCTTTAAGTCTCTAATATAGCTGGTCAATTGGTTCAGCGATGGCTGTGTATTATTTGGGAGGTTTGCGGTCAAAATTTGGTATGGGTCTTGGGGAAATTTTGACGGGTGGGTGGTGATTGGTAGTGAGAGGGTTGAGTGTTATAAGCTTGGTAAACAGGTGCTGGTTGAGAGTATCTGGGTGAGGTGGGTTGATATGTGAGAGGTGGAGAGGATTGGTAAATGGGAGGTGGATAGGAGGGTGCGACTGCTTGGTAAATCGTGATGGGCTGATATGTAAGTGGAGGTGATGGGTAAGTGTGGTATATTGGTGGTGATTTGGCTCCCTGTGTGACCAGTACGACACTCACATCCTTCTTTTTGGACGTGCCACCAGTCTGTAAAGCCTTATCGGTGGCCTGTAATGCTTCAAGATTTGTAACCATACCATTCTTAATGCCCTCTTCGATTCTTTCTCCAAGTTTGATGATATCGGAGAACTTTTGACCCTCGATCAACATCAACCTCTCGTAATATTGGGGATCCTAAGCCCGGACGAAGAATATATTCATTTGCTCTTCCTCTAGGGCTGACCTGACCTTTGCAGCTTCTGACCTCCAACGAGTAGCATACTCGCGGAATGTTTTGGTGGGCTTCTTCTTTAAATTTTGTATGTAGAATACATCTGGTGCGTTCTCCGTATTGAATCAGAATCTATCCATGAAATTCGATGCCATTCTCACCCAGCTCGTCCATTTATTGGGGTCCTGGCTGATGTACCAGGATAAAGCATCTCCCTTCAGGCTTCTCATGAAGAGCTTTATACGAATCTTCTTATTCCTTCCAACTCCAACTAGCTTATCGCAATATGTCCTCAGGTGGACTTTGGGATCTCCTATTCCATCAAACATTTCGAACTTGGGAGGTTTATACCCCTCTGGAAGTTCAACATCTGGCTGAATGCATAGGTCTTCATAATTTAACCCTTCAATACCTTTGGTACTTTCCACGCCCTGAACTCGGCTGGTTAATTTCTTGAGTTCTGTCGCTAAGTTCCTGATAAGGGAGTCTTTGTCATCAAACTCAGGTGCATTTGAGATTGGTTGGGTGTAGTGGGGTACAGTATCCATAAAAATGGGAGTGTTGTGGAGATGGTCATTTGTGGCATTCAGTGGCTCGGGAATAAGTAGTAGAGTGTTGTGGGGAGTGTGGCATGTGTTGCAGTGTTGGGTATGAGTGGGTTGCATCTGTGGTTGTGGGGTGTTTTGTCGAGGTGCGGGATTCTGGGTGTTGACATCAGGAGCAGTGAGGGAAAATGATAGGTTCACCAAGTTTCGAACCTGATCCAGCTTTTCTCGGAATTTCAACAGCTTTTGCTCCAGTTGAGTAGCAGTTTCCTTAGCAACCAGGGTACCCTGAGGCATTTCAATCTCCTTCCTGGAGCTTGGATCTCCCATTCTACCTTTGTTCTTGTTCCGAATAGGACTCGAAGGAGGAGGAGGTGGAGGGCCCTTGGATCTAGTGGAGTATGACGATGGTGCCAGAATGCACGAACTAACCTTTGGCGGGGGGGGGGGGGGGGAATAAAAATGAGAAAAAATGTTCCAGTATTTAAACACATTGTGCAAGAATATAAATCGCGTCATAATTTTGGTGCCTCGTTGTGCCCGAGGTAGGCCTAGCGACAAATAGTTTTGGAGAACTTATAATGCTAAATGCCTTATTTTATTGATAAAAACAAGACAAGTCCAAAAATGACTCTAAACAATGGAAAGTAAAAATATTACTAGTGGCCATCGGCCTTATTACATCATTAAAGCAAAATAAAAGACTCATAACTACTTGGTCCCAGAAGGACCTTACCCAGATTTCTCATCTTCGTCTTCCTCGAACAACTTCACCAGCTCGCGTAGTCCTAGCAGCAAATAAGCTCGGGCCAGATGCCCGCCTGCATTTCTGTCAGTATTTTGACAATCTTGAACTCTTTTGATGAACTTCCCTTCCAGCTCTACTAGACCCCGCTCCAAATACCCTAGTCGCTTGTTGGCGCTGACAGCTATGTCTTTCCACTCCTCAATCAGCTTCTGATGGGCTTCTTGTATTTCTCGCTGCTCATTTTCACACTCTCTAATTCTCTTGCGTAGTTGATTATACTTAACCCGTGCTTCAGCATGCTCATCGATAATTCTGTGACCTCGAACGAATCCTGGCTGACCCCTGCCATTTTCTTCTAACCAACCCAAATAGTGCGGCACACAACCAGCGTGATACCTGTTTAGTTCAATAGATTCTTTCCCCAAAATGAGTTTGCAATGCCACAAATGCTGAGCTTGGCACCTGTGAGGGCTATCATCGTCCTGGAAATCAGCCCTGAAGTGGCTCATTTTGTCGACCCTTGGTATGATTTGCTTTCTTCCAGCTTGGCTCATGGCTCGAAGTGGAACGTAGGGATAAGTTCCTTTCAGACCAATTAGTATGAGAAATGGTGCGTCTCGGGATCGAACAATGAACTCATCCGTGGGGAACCACTAAAACATCCAGTGTACCTGGTGTTCTTTCATATTTTCAAATAATTCTACCCATCCTCTGGCGTCCTCTAGTTGAGCGAACATTTTAGGCATATAATTCATATACCTTTTATGGTTGAAGGCGATGTGGTCATCCCAATATCT
Organism: Nicotiana glauca; assembly: GCA_026770625.1. Taxonomy (NCBI): domain Eukaryota; kingdom Viridiplantae; phylum Streptophyta; class Magnoliopsida; order Solanales; family Solanaceae; genus Nicotiana; species Nicotiana glauca. The sequence continues at coordinate 12,914 of MU779009.1, read as the reverse complement.
ACGTAGGATCTCTTGTCGGTATTCCCCTTTATGGAGGTGTTCCACGAGCCATAACTGAAGTAACAAGTTGCAACCCTCAAAATGACTGCCTTGTTGTTGACAATTGTTCAAGGCACGGTATATCTCGGTGACAATCATGGGCACTATGCTGAAAGTATGCCCCCAATCGCTTCCATCAAAGTCTTGGTTACCATGGCCAATCTGGTGTGGATCCTAGCCTTCTTCATAGGGAACACCATCATTCCAAAAATGCAAAATATGAAAACGAAGACCCTTCTATGGACATGTCCCAATGAGGTGATGGCAAACTCGTCTGAATATGTACGGTATGATTTGCTATGGCTGTACCTTTTGTATAGATAGTCAAATGGGATGTAAGAGTCTTTCAAACATGTTAAGTCTGGGTTCTTCTTCAGTCCCATCATCTTAAGGAAACCCCTTCCTTTGCGATTCTTTGGCAGAAGCAAACTCGGAGTCTCCTAAGGAATACCAGCTAAACCTCCTATTTCTTCAAGCAAATAAGTCATTTCAATGTCCCCGAAGCGGAACACGGACTTGTCACTATCCCAGAACAATGTCATAGCCTCTATGATTTTGTTGTTAGGCTGAATCTCTAGAAGAGAAGGAAAATTTCCTAACTTCTTGCGGACGAGTGTCTGATCACTAGAATGGAGGTCTTTCCACCAATTCAGAAGCCTTGGATGAATGTTGGTTACCATGCCAAATCTGGGGACTTCGTGCCTCATTTTCTGCAAAACAAAGCGTTAGGTCCTTACGTCCACCGAACTCGACTATTTAAACCAATAATTAGCATAGCAAGCACTTAAATTCTCCAAATAAATGCACAGAATATGGAGGTGTCCGTTTGGGTTTCAAGGAAACCCGGTGGACTTTGGATAAGGCTATCTTAATGAGTCATTATGTGGACAACATAACTGACTCTGCTAGGTTTGACCATGATGCATGCATAGTTTAAATGGAGTGAGGTTTCTATTGAGGTATTAGACAAGTACCCTTGGGCAGACAACTCAAGAGGGAAAGACACGGAACCGTCGACTGCACCGCTGATCGACTGGTTTTACCGCAAATATGCCTTTGCCAAATTTAGGGGGTGATAGTATTGGAAGCGCGCAACTACTCATTATAAGCGTTGCTATAGTATTTGTTTAGAACGAGTGGAATATGATGTTGAAGATGCAGTTTACAAGAATGAAACAAATTGACATGTATTTTCACATTCATACAATAAAGTTTACAGTGATTGCTTAAAATTACAACAACATTAACGGGAAAACGGTAAGCAAAAGTAATTAAAGAAAAAGAAACAAAAGAAATAAGTCAGTTTCAGATAAAGGCATTAACAAAAGCAGTAAAAGAAAGCAATAAAGTCACATATAGCATGCAATGGTAAAAGCCTAAAGACCTCCCCATCAGAGTCGCCATGCTATCGATGCCCCCTTTTTCTCGCAAAATCGGGTTTATGACATTTGGGAGGACAACTCTATTCCCGTTTGGGAATTGGGTTTTGGATTTTTGGAGAGTCGCCACCTAATGATTATAGTGTATTAGGACACTTCAAAAAAAAGAATTTGAGATGAAAACCAGAGTTTGGGTAAGGGCTAGAAATTATCTCGAGGGAAGGTGTTAGGCACCCCCCAAGATCCACTAGTGTGGTTCCCGGTCATGCTACAATTGTGATTTTAAATGCAACCAAACAAGTAGACAAGCAAGTATTGCAAATACAAGAATATTTCATATAATAGTTACAAATAAAAAGCACAAAAAGGATTTAAAATAGCTGAAGTTTGGGAAGGAAGCGATTTGTGAATAAAGAAGAGATATACAAATAAAGGGAATGGGACAAATAATTGAGGCAAGTAACTTAAAAGAAATGAAAAGAAGCGGAAGTTTAAAAAAGATTGGACAGCTTTTGAAAACCTGAAAATAACAATTAATAAAGGGGGATGGGGGTCCTAGGTTTACATATTACATGGATCATTCACACAACACTAGTACCCAATTGTACGCATAGTGTTATCGTGTGATCATCATCTTCATGTCTACCCTTCCCATCCTGTTAAGGTATTAAAGCGCGAAATGGTATCGTTACTTATTGCATACTATTACCCGTCCCAATCCTATTAGTCCCAGAGGTTAAATGGACTACTAATCCTAAAGGGAAAGGGATTTGGGGCTTTTAGATGTTTCAAAGGATAAAATGCTAAGGTGTCAACCAAAATAAGTAATTGCAAATAGAGGGAAACAGACAAGCAAACAAGGCTCAAATATGCCTCCATAAACCATAAAAAAATCATAGAGTTTAGCATGTCTCACACGTACTGATTTTGGTCTTAATTAAATAAAGCGACGAGCGGACTGGTTCAACGTATATTTTTAGGAGAAAAGTCTACATTAGGCTTACTCGAATGCAGTTGACTAAAACTGATCTAATTGAGCATCTAAGTGTTGGTTAAATCTAGATGTGTTTTATACTGATTTTAGAAAAGAAGATGCAGACTAAAAGGAGTTACCAATTTTAACAAGGACATTACGAGTTTAACAGTTAATATTACCTCTATTCAGATTCGAAATTTCCTATAGGCATGCTTTCTATTGCTTTCTGACATGGATAGCCCTTTTTTAGACATTAACAAAAGTCCAACGAACATGGTATCTATATGCGTCTTTTATTATTGAACCTATGAACTATTTGCCTAGTGGTGTTTATAAACGCAAAATGCAATAGTTTATAGACCATATTTTATACGAATTTAGAAGTTGACCTATAGGCAGGATATCTATGCGCGGAGATGCAGAAATTATGAATGAATCCTATAGGCATGATTTCTAGGTGTATTTGCAGAAATTTAAAGTTAACCTATAGGCATGATTTCTAGGTGTGAAATTGCACAAAATCATAACAAAGTCCTATAGGCAAGATCTCTACCCCTGATGCATAAAAATTAAATCACATCCCCCATTTTTACTAAGTTCCCCAAGTTTATACAAGTTATTACAGCCCAAAAGAAATAAAATGGAATTAAAAAAACATCAAAAACCCTCAGCTACATCCGAGCAGCCTAATCCAGACTTGAGGCCTAATAATATGAGATTGAGCCACTTCCGAGATCCAGATTTCCAAGCCTTCTCTCATCTAGGGTGTTTCAGAGATCTAAGGGATTTCAGGAACCCCAAGCAGTGCATACACCCATGATGTTGAACAGAAATTGAGTTGTGCAGTGTGGAAGGGCCAGCCCTTATGTGTCCAAGTTCAGAGGGAGCTACAGGGTCACAAGGCAAGGCTCACACAAGAGGGGCAGAAATTAAGTTCTAAGAAATAGGTGTAAGTGCAAAAGAAGGGATAAGGGCTACCCAGGCAGGCTGGTGGTCATGCCCAGCCACAAAATAGACTGGCACACCCCTGACCAAACATATTAATCAAACATTTAGGGAGTAAAGACCTACTGGAGGTCAAGCCATGGCCTGAACAATAATCAGAAATAGTGGCAGGCCAAGGCTGTTACTCAGCACATGCAACGAGGGAATGGGGATGGGAAATTGACAAGCTTAGGGCCCAAAAGGGCCAAGTTCATATCCATGGACAATGATTTCAGACATTGCCATGTTTATGAACCATAACTTAAAGCATAAAAGGGGATATGAGTGTTTGGGATTCATAAAGTTTCAAATAAATAACCAACAACTGACAGGATGTACACATAAGTTAAACATTGAATTACAAGGGAAAGGGACATGTTACAGCATGCTAGAAACACATGTTAACCAAAGAAAACATGATCAGAAGTAGACATGAATGAATCATGTTGTTGATGAAGCTTGAAAATTAACTAGAACATAGTAGTAGAGAAGCAAAAGTGCAGAAGAAAGTAGAGCAAACAAAAGTCCACAGCCAAGCAATAGCACAAGTACTAGAAAAGAGAGAGAGTTTTTAAGTAAGAGTGATTTTTGAACTCAGACTGTTTGTCTGTGTTTGTGTGTTCAAAGAAAGGGAGGAGAGTACTTATCGTTTTTTGAAAACGAGTAGATTAAGGTAATAAGTATAAATCCAACACAAATATGGGCATGATCACAAATCAGAATCAATTAGCATAAGTTTCCCCTTTAATCAGGGGATTCTTATTCAAACGGATACTAACAGGATCCAAATAAGGAAAGGAGAATCAATCTTATGAGCAGAATGGTTGTTGACATAAAAGAAACAGTAAAGTCATACAATAGGCAATTACGTCTAAGTATAGGATTTGAAGTTATTTTTGGAAAGATTCAGTGAGGCCAATCAAAGGAAGAGAATCAATTAAACTTTGATAGGCTAGTAAAATCAGGATCGCAGGGAAGGAAAAGTTTTTTGAAATCAATTTCGAGTTAAAAAAAATGAATCACAGGAGGAACTCAGTATATAATGCATGCACAAATAGCAGACATGTGAGGCCAAGCTATGGCAAAAGAAACATCATACAGCAATAGCATAGAACAGACATTCAAAAGATTCTAGTTAGGCTTCAGTGTGTAATAGAGAGAGAAGTAATCGAAAACATGCAAAGAGTCGAGTGAGAATCATAATCGTATAACATATAGAGAAAAGAAATGTTGAAACAAGGAATCAAGTTGAATAATTTCAAATACACAATCTGCACAAACAACCCCACAGGACTAGAATAGCCTCCCAAAGAGACTAGGGTTTTCAAATCAGTTGAGTTTAGAGACGACAAACAGGTGAAACAACAAGCAATTTCAAAGTTCCAAGTGAAAACCCCTAAACATTAGGGTTTTAACTATTAATCAATAAACAAAGCAGATAGGCTCAGGAACTCAAGTAAATCCCCAAAATTAGGATTTTTAACATCAAATAAACCTAGAGATGATAAGCATATAAATCGAATGGAACCTTAACAAACAGACTCAAACAAAAATCACAAAATTAGGGTTTTCCAACATGCTTACTCAGATAAGGGAAACAAACCAGCAAAGTACAGAAACATGCCAAGAACAAGGGAGGAGATTCGAAATAACTTAACATAAACCATAGTTAAATAACAAAGAGTTTTGAAAGCAAAAATTGGGGAAACTTCGAGAAACATGCTCAGAAAGTTCAAACACACATAGATCTGGAGCAGATCTAAGAATAAATCGAAGGAACCTTAGAGCTAGGGTTTCATAAGAAACCCAGGAGATGGGAAAGGCTTTGAAAACTCCCGATCTGAGCAGGACAGTCGAAGATTGAACTCGAATGGCCATGGCTGGCCGGACAGAGGTTGAAGATGACCGGAGAACAGTTATCGAGCAAAAGCTTGGTCGAGAACCCCTTCAAGGTCTGGTCATAGGACCCTAGAGATGAGCACATAGAAGCCATGTGAGGCCGGTGTAGGCCTCTGATGAGTTTGCGGAGCCATGGATTAGGGTTTCTACGAGGGGCGGCAGCTAGGGTTTGTGGTGAGTTGAGAGAGTTGAGAGAAGAGGGGGATTCAAGGGCGGCGTTTGGTGAATAATGAGGTAGGCCAAAAGTTCGTTTGGAATTAAAAGAGGAAATGGGAGGTCTGGGCCGTTGATCAAAATGATCAATGACTCAGATTAGAAGAAAACGAACGGATTTGGTTTAAATGGGTACTGGGTCGGGTTAGGACGAAATTGGGCTGGTGTGATTTGGGCTCAATTTTGTGGCTGAATTCGGTTGAATAGGGGTGCCAATTTGGCTATAATTGACATGTAATTGGGGCTAGGTCGTAAATAGCCAATTTTCCTTTTAAAATTTTTATAAAATAGTAATACGATTTTAAAAAGCATATTAATAAAAAATGTTGGGACTAATTTTATAAACATAAAATGCCATAAATTACAAGATAGGCTATAATTGCAACAATATGTAATTTAGCTTTAAAATACCAAATGAACTTGTAAAAATATGCGAAAATTACCTTAATTATATTTTGGTGTAAATGTGAGAATAGAATAGATTATTCACCAAGAATGATAATTTTGGGAATGATTATTGGATTTTGTTGTATAAAATAGGCAATAAATTGGTTTAAAAATTATTTAAAAACGCCAAAGCTCTTGGGTGTGCTTATATATGCACCAATATGTTATTTTGGAAGTATTTTGGGTATAAAAATACTTAGGGAAAAATTAGGTATCAACAAGCAGTAAGAAATCACGTAAAGCAAATCAATATGCTGCACAGAAGCAATGAAAAACCTTTTGAGAAAAAAAGCAATGAAGCTGTGAAATCTTTAGAAACATCTTAGCTCAGTTTAAACCTCTTTTGAAAATGACTTTTTCAACAGTTACGCAAATCAACGCAAAATAGTTGGGGTCGACAAACACAGAATATCCGCCCCGCGGGCACAAATACCACAGTATAATAGGTACGATGACAAGTAAATATGAAAGATGAACACATAAAGGTTCGCCCGTATGGCAATATCTCAAAACAGTACCAGCCCCTAGGGCTCACTCTCAGAACAACATCAGCCCCTGGGCTCACTCTTAGAATAATCTCAGCCCCTCGGGCTCACTCTCAGAACAATATCAGCCCCTCTGGCTCACTCTCAGATCACAATGGGTTCCTTTACTCACTGGGGGTGTAAAGACTCCGGGATGGGCCCCTTACGGCCCAAGCACAATAACAAGTCATCTCGTGGCATCAAATCTCGGTTGTCGGCCTCACAACACTCAAGCCACCTTGTGGCTTATATATGTATCTCAGGCCTTCGGCCTCATATCACTCAGTGTATCCTCACATCTGGCCCTCGACCGCAGTCAGTCCAAAAATCATCACAAGCCCCTCGGGCATTAGTAAAACAGTAGTTCTCAGGCCAAAACATCATTTAGAAATATCCTTTAAGTCTCAAAACTGAGTAAAAGTGGCTGAGTTGTAAAACAATGGAAAACAGCATGACCGAGTTTAGGTAATAAGTCAAAACAGTGAGGAAATAGTGATAAAAATCCCCGAAGGATTCAAATAGTTGGCTCGAAGCCAAAATATGGCAATCAACCCAAATTATGATGATAAAAAATAAGTTTTAGTCAAATACGTGGCAAAAATCATCAATCGGGACAGACCAAGTCACAACCCCCAATAGAAAACGACCCTACACTTATCATCGAGCGCGTGTCTCACATCAATATAGCACTACGATGTGCAATCCAGGGTTTCAAACCCTCGGAACATCATTTACAATCATTACTCACCTCGAACCGGTAAAATCTCTAGCTCGCGATGCCTTTGCCCCTCAAATTGGCCTCTATGCTCGTCGAATCTATCAAAAATCTGAACGAATGCATCACAATATGCTAAGGGAATAAAGACCAAGCAAAAATAATCGAAAAATACCAAAAATTCTGAAATTAGCAAAACCCGAGCCCTGAGCCCACTTCTCAAAACTCAGAAAGTTTTTACACCAACGGGTTCTTTATCTCCTCACGAGTTCATACATACTAAAAGTTCTTAAATCCGACCCCAATTGGTCCTTCAAATCCCCAAAATCAAATTTCAAAATCCTAAGCCCTAGATTCTTCCATTTTTAGCTTAAGTTCCATGATTTTCTAGGTAGATTTCACAATAGAAATGAGTTTTAAGTTCAAAATTTTTACCTCTAGCTGATTCCCCTTGAATCCCTCTTTAATCTCCACCAAGAAGCTCTCAAAATGATTAACTATGGGTGAAAATATACCCAAAATCGCGGATGAAATGAAATTATAACATTCTGCCCAGGTCTGACATTCCTTCTTTGCGAATGCGGTCAAAGCCTCGCGTTCGCAAAGCACAAAATTTCCATTGACCAAACCTCTTCGCGAATGCGATCCCCCATCGCGTACGCGATGAGATTCCTTCCCAAACTTTCCCGAATGCGTCCTAGACCCTTGGAGTGCATAGTTTATCAGAACCTAGACCTTCATGAACGCGCAATCCCCTTCGTGAACGCAAAGGCTAAAAAAATGCCCGCAACTGCTGGAACAAAATCTGTAATTTTCCAAAAACCAAAATGGTCCGATTGACCACTCGAAATTCTCCCGAGGCCCCCGGGACCTCAACCAAGGACACCTACACATCCTTAATCCTTATTCAAACTTGTTCCAATCATCAAAACAGTTCAAACAACATCAAATCCACTAATTCACATCGAATTCAAGCCTAAGATTTCTAAAAACTTCAGAAATACGCTTTTGATAAAAAACCCAACCAAACCACGTCTGAATGACTTAAAATTTTGCGCACACATCCCAAGTGACAAAATGAAGCTACAACAGCTCTCGGAATCCCATTCCAACCCTTGAATCAAAATCTCACATATCAACCGGAAATCGCCAAAATCTCAACTTTGCCAATTCAAGCCTAATTCTACTTCGGACCTCCAAAACTAATTCCGATCACGCTCCTAGGTCATAAATCACCTACTAAAGCTAACCGAACCATCAAAACTAACATTCGAGCCCTCTAACATATAAGTCCACATCCGGTTGACTTTTCCAACTTAAAACTTCTTAAAAGAGACTAAGTGTCCCATTTCTACCAAATCCTCTCCAAACGCAAACTAATCAATTTGATCACATGAAACACCGATAACGAAGCATAAATAAGCAGAAATAGGGGAAGTGGAGCGGTAACTAATGAAACGACTGACCGGGTCGTCACATCCTCCCCAACATAAAGAAACGTTCGTCCTCGAACGTACCCAGAGTTGTTACAAAAGCCAACCAATCACTGAATAACCTTACCATGCATATACCCGAGGGTGATCCCACATCACCCTATCTCATATAGGTCTAATAACACATTGTAACTGAAATTACACAACCCAATCTAGCCCATAAACCATAGAACAACATTTCCTCTTCTAAAATCATCAATACGATCAGAATCTCACATTTATGCTGTGAATAAGCCCGAACAAGCTGTAATTACCCATACTTGCGACCTCAGGTGCAATTACATGATAGACCACATAACTCAAACGCTTGTAGTGTTAACTTCTAATCACATCAACTGCACACACTATCCGAATACTGATAGAAAAACTTATTATCAACTAAAGTCTTATCCCAACACTTTTATATACTGCCAATGATAACTAAAACACGCGGTAAGCCATAACCATTTCTCAGATCAATTATTCATGAAGCCACTTCCCTTTTGGCTAATACTAGCAGATTCCCGAGCCGATCCTCGATATTATCCTTCCAACAAGTTGAAATCAAATCTGTTCATATTCATTAATGATCCCAACGATCTCCCCAAATCCAACACACCACTTTGGTGACATGACACATCAATACAGGACTAAGCCATAACTCGCACAATACGCGCACCAATAAGCAACAGTCCGGACCTAAATAAATCGTGAAAATAATCCAAATGAAAGAGTTGTACCTCAAGCTCAACAGTAGCACCACAACACAAGGCTGAGAACCCATCTCACATCATAGAAATAGAACACACGAATCTAACCCACAAAGTCATATATCCATATAAATGCGCTGCAATTGCATGATCCTATCCAAACACCGCTCCACATGAAACACCTCAAGTCACTATGCTCGAAAGCGACAACAAGCACAATTTTGTAGTCTGGAACCATTACACCCACGGTGAAGCAAATAACATATGCCACGCAACCCTATAGGACATAACCGATATGCCATTCACTGGACAACGCCCAATTACTCTTCCCGCTTGACTTCCACTATGAGACCACAAATGAACCGCACCATATGCACCTATAACCAACAATCATCACACCTTGCAACATAGAAAGGCAACTCATAGATCTCCCCGGGTCACCAATAAGCTCTATAACAGTCGAATCAACACATCCCTCAACAAGGCAATTCGGAGCCAACTAAACCGACTCAAGTTAGAACACGCATCCACATCTGCCTACCAACGAACTCTTTATCAAGGGAATACTACAGCTATTTATTCAACTCCTTAACTCTGCTGGTACCATACGATATGGTGCAAGGCACAAAATTAATACCGAAATCAACAACCCTGCCCGGCGACATGCCTGGCCACAAAAACACATCTGAAAAGTCCCTCACCACCAAAACTGAATCAATATGAGGAGCCTCAGAACCGACACTCATCACAAGAGCCCAAATAAGAAAGACAAATCCTTCCCAGACGTCCGCTAGGTCTTTGAAATATAAAAATCCCCAATAGGACATAATCCGTTAAACATCGCCACTCAATCCGTGGCATTTTCTGGTATAGCCAACAGTGTCGCCTTATCGCAATAGTCCAGAATAACACAACACGAAAACAACTAGTATGAACCTAATATCACATCCAAAATCTAATATACCAAGCAACAAAAGGTCCGCTCGGGTCTCCAAACCCCGATAGTCACCAAACAGTGCCGATACACATGATCTACAACCACAACAAAGCCTGAATATGTTAAATTTCGATCTCCAACTCCATGTGGCACATGGATCACCGTATCCAATCCCAATTTTGCCGTTCTAATATATTCCACACCTTTAATAACCAATCATTTCATGAGAGGTACTCTAAAATTATTCTGTGCCACCAAGCAAACTCGAATATCAGCAGTCGATCTAGTCAGAAAGTGCCGCAATACTACCGAAGTGCCATCAACTTAATCACATTGCCTTTTTACTAAAACATATACTCTCGTCAAATCACTTCCGATTAGCAGTACCATTTCCTTAATTATCTGAGGCTATCCGTTGCCTAAGAGTTTTATGAACTTCCTTTCAGAATTGAACTGTAACTTTATACATTCAGAACTTCATCTCCCTTACGAGCCACAGACATCTACATACTAAACTAGTCAAGAACTTTCCATTGGTCCTATTTAGAAGAAAAATCACTATACATCGCATGCTCCGCATGCCCATAAAAAATATACATCTCCAAACCGCGGTAAAAAAAAACCATCAAGAACTCTCAGAGTTCCCTTTGCACAAATCAGACCTGCCAGGACTGAATCATTCTAACTCGACCAAGCTAAGCGAGCCATCAAAACCTAAGAGCATTGCTGCAAAATACATGCAATAACTCATTACCTTGAACACCCACACGGAATTAATCATATCCTTACCATATCAATCTGGTCTACTATCGAAATTCCCTCTTGCTATAGAACCACAGTGCCTCAACCCAGGCTTACCACACGAGGCCAAGCATAAAACCACACTTTCTAAGACCCATAAGCCGCTGAATACTCTCTCAAATATTCCCAGAAACACCACATTCCTGAATACTTTACTTTGAAGAACTTCTTGAGAATCTAAATTCGTTACCTTTACTTTCCTGATACTGATACATAGAATCCCATAATTAGCATAGAAATATCACAAGTCTTGACCTCTTCCATTGAAAACTCAGTTTCTAACCACATATACTACTTTAAAATACCCTATTGTCCCCTATAGAATCTTGAACACATTAGAGCCATTCTCGAGAGTCATTCATTGTTATTCAAACTGCAATTTACCTCACCTAATGAACAAAACCACCCGTGACTCATTGGCACTGTGACACTGCATAATGTAATCATCATCCCAATGCAACCAAGCAACTTCCTGCTCTATGCACCGAGCATTTTTTACCAACAACAATTTAAGACATCTCGTGATTCTCTTACCCTATGAAGCATAATAAAACCTTTGTCAAAATGTTTCCTTTACTCGATCCATCCTCGGTCTCAATTTTCGCAAGCCATAACTGATTCACCCGCACGCCTCAAACTGGAACCAACATAGCACCTAACTGTGCAATCAACTACTCACAACAGACTCCCCCTCTTGGCTCAAAGCCATAGATCAAAATACAATCAATAACTCATAACACTTATACTATATTAATGCAACAATAGCATAGTGAGATTAAACTCAAATCCTTTGTAAGCTTGTGAAAACACAGATCATCTATTACTTTAAATCTTCGGCAAATCTCACATTCATTCTCGCAATAGTTAAGCCCACTCTCTTAGGCGACCAAATATTCAAATTTCAACACTTACATTTCACTTGCACATGAGATCTTCTAACAGTCACATAAGGGTCACACAACCCCAGAATTCTTCGCAGGAGATAACCCACCTACTTTGTCTTCAATTAGTATTTTTGTATACCTTCCACCATCATAAACTGTACACAGTCACTTAGTCTTCCTGAGTCTGAACACATACCACAACATGAAATTTACTTCACTCTTAACTAAGTAACATGAAACTATCCTCCACACGCCCATAACTCGGGGCTATACCTCGAATCAAGATGGAAATTCCAGCACCTAATAGTTCTTCTATCCTCCAACAGGCCTTCCTCGTAACTTCCAAGTCATATAGATACATCTCGCAGTACTAACATACTTATCACACAGTTATGCAACCGTCACTTCCACTAATAGGCACAATACCAAACATATAGGTTTAAAACACTTGTTCACACAATTAACACCTCGATTCTCAAGCCATAGGCAAAGATCCGGCCTCAAGTTCCCTAGAATGGCCCAACATCAAACTCACAGAGATCACATCTTGCCTCTCGATTAGGGAATCACAAGCCATCAAGGCACATTTGATACTAAGCGCTCATACGCGCATGCGAACGCATGGAAGGAATTGTAAGTGTTAATTTTCATGCTGAATCAAGGACGCATGATAAGAATTCAAGAATGTGAAGTTTTCCTAAAGGTTCTGCAGCCTCTCGAGGATAAATACAGACGTTTTCATACCGATCTGCGAGACTCTACTAAACCTGCTCATGACTTATTAGACCTTTGTAACCTAGGCTCTGATGTCACACCTCTTTTTTAACGGTGCTTACACCCCGGCGATAGGGATATAAATATAAAAAGAGTTTTTCCAATTAAAGGACGGTCGGAACGAGATTAGTTATTTAAATTTTTCAGAGTCGCCACTTGA
>MU779008.1:13782-27163 GCA_026770625.1 Nicotiana glauca | reverse complement strand
TTTTTGAAATTCCGCATTCTTATATTATCTTATTAAACTTAAAAGTCTTCCGCATTTATTAATTGTTGACAGTATATTTTATTGGTGATGTTGATAGAGAATGTATAATGTTTGTTTGGCCTAGCTCCGTTAGTAGGCGCCATCACGACGCCCGATGGTGGGATAAATCCAGGTCGTGACAGATTGGCATACATCTACTTCAGATTAAATATTTTATTACTAATTTGAAAACTTATTTTAATATTTTTCCTTCTCATTATAATTACTACCAACTATTTTTATTAAATCCCTTAGTATATCTAATACAATTAAACTATTATCAGCACTTTACTAAACAAAAACAAATATACTATAATCAATACTTTTACAGTCTCGCACACTATTAACTGCCGTTTTATATATTATTGTTGTAATTTTAGATACTATTACGAGTATTAAAATTAATACTTTGAATAATATTATATTTTCTTATCACAGTTTACTTGCTGCATCATTTTTACATATCTATTTTATTTCAAGTGTAAATATAATATTACTATTATCTATAAATAATATAATTATTATACTAATACTTTTTTTCCCCTTTAACGCCTGTTTTTTTGTCATCTTTGCAATCTTATTTATTATTATTATTATTATTATTATTATTATTATTATTATTATTATTATTATTATTATTATTATTATTATTAGTATTAGTATTACTATTGTTATTATTATTATTATTATTGTTTATTTCTATTATTATTTTAGGAGCTAATTTTCTTTACTTTTTGAATTTCAAATAGTTTATGACTCCCTCTTCTACAAAAGAGTTGGCAAGTTACGATCCTGAAATTGAAAGATCTCTTTGATCGCGCTGGAAAGGACAAACGCCTTCTCAAACAATAGCTTATGAAGGGAATAGAGAATTAGGAAGTAGAAAATATCAACCCACGCGAAGTACCACCACCAGTCCAAATAGAGGATCAATTTGATGAAGTGGCGCCAAGGCCAACAAATAGAATCCTAAGGGATTATGCTAGACCTGACCATTTCAACTGTGAATCTAGTGTCAGGAAGCCCCCATTGGTAGCCAACAACTTTGAAATCAGGACCAGTCTGATTCAAACGATCAAATAATCTCGTATATTTAATGGAGATTCAAGTGAAGATCCACATAGTCATCTAATCGATTTTCTAGAACTAGTTAAAACTGCTAAGTATAATGGAGTATCCCCTGAAGCAGGGGCGGACTTTGCTTAGCTCAAGCGGTGTCACATGACACCGCTTGGTCGAAAATCTTTACTAATTATGTATATATAATTCAAATGAAAAAATAAAAAAAACGGTAATATTAAATAAGTGACACCATTTGTCATAAAGAGGGGTCTAGCTTATCCGGTCAAAGCCTCAAGATTTCTAAGCAGGGACGTGAGTTCGATCTTCTATAGCCTCATTCTATGATTCAATACTTTTGCACTACTTGACTAGCACAATACATTTTATAAATTGAAGGATGTTGCATTGTAAGTTGTGTTATTTCTTTTTCTTGATTGTTTTTTATTTGTTTATTCTAAAATGGTGACACCGCTTACAAAAATTCCTGCTTTTTCTTGATAATTTTTTATTTGTTCATGTCTGAAATAGTGACACCGCTTACAAATATTCCTGCGTACGCCATTGTCCTGAAGCAATCAAGTTAAGGTTATTTCCTTTTTCTTTAAAAGTAGATGCTAAGATTTGGTTGCGAATTTTGTCTCAAGGATCAATTACCACATGGGACCAAATGACTTAAAAAAATTTAAATAAATACTTTTCACCTGCTAAAACCACAAAGTTAAAACAAGACATATCTAATTTCTTGCAGACTGACACAGAGTCAGTTTATCAAGCTTGGGAAAGGTTAAAAGCAATGCTAAGAAAATGTCCACACCACGATATTCCTGAACATATGCAGTTGTATATTTTTTATCATGGGCTAAAACCCTCTTCTAGAAATATGATAGATGCAGCTGCAGAAGGTTCAGTAATGGGAAAAACAACAGAAGAAGCAATACAATTATTGAATGAAATTTCTGAGAATGTCATTCAATGGCCATCTGAGCGTGTAATTATCAAGAAGGCTGCTACAGTAAATCAGGCATATGCTTTAAATACACTAACACAACGTATTGTTTCTTTGGCACAAAAGTTTGAATCTTTTTAGGTGAATACAAAACAACCAAACCAGTCTGAAGTTTGTGACATGTCAACCATGAATGCCAAGCAATCCCTCAAAATGATAAACAAATCAATGTTATCGGCTACAAATCTTACCCTTTTGGAAGTCCAATAGCACATAAACATCCAGGAATTCAATGGAGCAATCCAAATGGTGCTGAGAACTCTCAAAACTTTCAGAAACAACCTGTACAAGGTCCGCCCGGATATCAGAATCAAAATTGAAGGTAATTGAATTTTAAACCTTATCAGCGAGCATCCCCATATCAACAAAGGCCTCAACAAGCTCATCTAAGTCTTGATGACCTTATGTACAAGTACATCAAGGCCACTGATGAAAATATGGAAAGTCAGACTTCTACCCTTAAAAATTTAGAAATTTAGTTGAGCCAAATGGCAACTCTGGTGTCGGAAAAGATTCAAGGTCCCCTACCAAGCAATACAGAGAAAAATCTAAAGGATCACCTTAAGGCCATCACCTTACGGTCAGGTAAGGAGTTGGATAAATCCTATGCAGACCGATCAAGACAACAAGTAGACAAGGGTAAAAATGTTGAAACACCCTATGAACCATCAAAAGAGAAAGAAGTCAAGAAAAAAAGAAGAAAAAAAAAATTGAAAAATTGACTCCTCTCCCTGTGACTATTCCCTTTCCACAAAAAATGAAAAGAGAAAAGCTTGACAACTAATTTGCAAAATTTTTGGAGATTTTAAAACAAATTCACATCAATATTCCTTTTACTGATGCTTTGTTACAAATGCCTTCATATGTCAAATTTTTAAAGGAAATTTTTTCAAGTAAAATAAAATTAGAAAAAGTTTCTGTGGTAATGCTTACGAAAAAATGCAGTTCTATACTTCAAAATAAGCTACACAGAAACTTGGTGATCCAGGCAGTTTTACAATTCCGTGCACTTTGGGAGGAGTATATTTTGAAAAAGCACTTTGTGATTCTGGAGCTTCAATAAATTTATTGCCATTTTCTTTCTTTAAAAAGTTAGATCTTTGTGAAATAAAAGACACAAGTGTTTCTCTTCAGTGTGCAGATCAAAGTACTAAGAAACCTAAGGGAATAATTGAAAATGTACACGTAAGAATACATAAGTTTGTTTTCCCTATAGATTTTATAGTGCTTGAAATGAAAGAATGTCCTAATGAACCAATAATTTTAGGTAGACCATTTCTCGCTACCAGAATAGCAATTATAGATGTTCATCAAAGACAACTAATTTTGAAAATTGATGAAGAAAGAGTCATCTTTTATATGCAAAAGATACTAAGATATTCAGAAGATGAAACATCATCTTTATGTTTTTCAATTGACATGATTATTTATCTTACAGATGAGTTCAAATATAATCAATTAATTCCAGATTCAATGGAAAGATGCTTGATCAAATCAGACACCACACAAGACGATGATCCCACCATCATAAGAGAAGCTGAAATATTGGACAAAGATGCAGAGGAACAAGAGATGAAATCTGAAGAAGTTCAATCAAAAATTGAACTCAAAACTCTCCCTTCTCATTTTAAATATGTATATCTTGAGAAAAAATTATGTCCAGTAATTATTTCATCTTCTCTTACTGCAGAACAAGAAAATGGTTTGATTAAAGTATTGAAAGCACACAAATGAGCCTTGGGTTAGACTGTAGAAGATATTAAAGGGATTAGTCTGACTAGTACACATAGAATCCTCATGGAGGATAGCTACAAGCCAATAGTCCAGCCGCAAAGAAGATTGAATCCAGCAATGTAGGAAGTAGTGAAAAAATAGATCGTAAAGCTGTTGCCAATAGGTATTATATACCCCATTTCTAACAGCCCCTGGGTAAGTCCCATTTAGGTAGTACCAAAGGGAGGAATGCCAGTTATAAAAAATAAAAATAATGAGCTCATACCTACCAGGACTGTTACAGGATGAAGAGTCTGTATTGATTGCAAACGTCTCAATGATGTCACTAGCAAAGATCATTTTCCTTTGCCATTTATTGGTCAAATGTTAGAAAGAATTGTAGGATATGGATTTTACTATTTTCTTGATGGCTATTCAGGATATAATCAGATACCGATTGCACCAGAAGATCAAGATAAGACAACCTTCACATGCCCTCATGGAACATATGCCTATAGGAGAATGACATTTGGTCTGTGCAACGCCCCTGCTACATTTCAGCATTGCATGTCGGCAATTTTTGCTGACATGACTAACAAATTTCTTGAAATTTTTATGGATAATTTTACACTCTTTGGAAAAATATACAATGATTGTCTTAACCACTTGACCTTAGTTCTTAAAAGATGCGAAGAAACAAACTTAGTTCTTAATTAGGAAAAATGTCATTTTATGGTTACAGAAGAAATTATTTTAGGACATAAAATCACTGCTAAAGGGATAGAAGTCGATAAGGCTAAAATTAATCTTATAGCAGGATTACCCCTTCCCTCAACTGTGAAAGGAATTAGAAGCTTTCTAGGTCATGCAGGTTTTTACAGACGGTTCATAAAAGACTTCTCAAAGATTTCAAAACTACTAACTAACCTCTTGATGAAAGATACTAAGTTTGATTTTTTAGGTGACTGTATGAAAGCATTTAAAACCCTTAAGGAAAAGTTATCAACTGCACCTGTAGTTGTATCCCTGTGACGACCCGACCCGTCATCTCATGTGTTATTGCTCGATTTTCCCCTTTTCATGCTTCTACATGTTTCGTTAGCAGTATGTGGTGTGTTAGAGTTGATTTGAACTAGTTTTGATAGAAAATGAGACACTTAGACTCTTTAAGGAAGGCTTAAGTTGGAAAAGTCAACCAGAGTTTGACTTATGAGTTAGAGGGCTCGGATGTGATTTTCGGTGATTTGGTTAGCTTCGGGATGTAATTTTTAACTTAGGAGTGCGATCGGAATTGATTTTGGAGGTCCGGTGTAGAATTAGGCTTGAATTGGCGAAGTTAGTATTTTAGCAAATTCCGGTTGATAGGTGAGATTTTGATCCGAGGGTCGGAATGGAATTCCAAGAGTTGTTGTAACTTTGATATGTGATTTGTGATGTGTGTACAAAATTTCAGGCCTTTCGGACGTCGTTTGGTTGAGTTTTTGATCGAATGCGTGTTTCGAAAGTTTTGAAGAAACTTAGGCTTGAATCCGATGTGAATTGATGATTTTAGTTTTGTTTGATGTATTTTGAGGATTGGAACGAGTTTGAATAATTTTTTAGGTGGTGTTGGTTCTTTTGGTTGAGGTTCCGTGGGCCTCAGGGTGATTTCGGGTGGCTATCGGAAGGGAATTTGAAGTTGGAATTGCAGGTTTTTGGTTGCAGCAGATGTTCCGCATCTGCGGAAAGGAAACCTTAGATGCGGTTACGCGAAAGCAGAGCCAGGTATCGCAGGTGCAAAAAGGTTGAGGTTGAGCAATTTCCGCAGAAGCAGAAAGTTATCCACATAAGCGGAAGTTATACCGTAGGAGCGGTTTTGGCATTCTCTTGATATTCCGCAGAAGCGGAAGGCGGGCCGCATAGGCGGTCCTGCTGATGCGAAATGTGGAACACAAAAGTGGTAGGGGCCTTAAGTGAAGGTCTGCAGAAGAAGACGTGGACCACATATGCGGAGGTCGCAAAAGCGACATTTTCTCCGCAGAAGCGAAATCTGGGCTGGTCATAAAAGGTTTTATTGAAATATTTCATCCGCAAGGGTTATGTATTTTCCACCATTTTTGAGCGAGCTTTGAGAGCTTTGAGGCGATTTTGAAGAGGGATTCAAGGAGGAATGATTAGTGGTAAGTTCCTTGGATTAAAGACATGAGATTATGATAGATCTAACACGGAAACTGGTTGAAATTCATTAAAAAGGGGTAAAGCCAGAGCTTGGGTTTTTGATATTTCAAATTGGGATTTGATAGGTCATTTGAGCTCGGATTTGGGAGTTCTTGGTATGTACGGACTCGTGGCGAGAAGAGGAATCCGGTAATGTGAGTTTTGTAATTTTTCGAGAAGCGGGCCCTAGGCTCGGGTTTTGCTAGTTTCAAGATTTTTGCTATATTTTGATTGTTTTCGATTGGGTATTATTCCCTTGGCTTATTATGATGTATTTGATATGCTTTTGGTTAGATTTGACGCGCGAGGAGGACAAATTGAGGGGAAAAGGCATCGCGAGCTTGAGTTTTTGCCGGTTCGAGGTGAGTAATACTTGTAAATGATATCCTGAGGGTTTGAAACCCCGGGTTTGCACATCATAGTGTTGTATTGAGGTGACTTGCATGCCGGATGGCGAGCGTGGGGTAGAGCACCATTGGGGATTGTGACTTGGTCTGTCCCGATTGATGAAATTACTACGTATTTGATTGAAACTACTTGTTATCATCATGATTTGGGCTGATTGTCATGTTTTGGGCTTTGTGCGGATTTTGAATCCTTTAGGGATTATTATCACTGTTTCCATGATACTTGACATGTTAAATGATTTCAGTCCTGAGTTAAACACTATTTTGAAATGTCTAGTGATACTTCTAAAGTTTTAAAATTTAAACTACATTTCTAACATTTGGAGCTAAGAACTATTACTTGACATCACCCTAGAGGCACACATGCATATTCTGGACTGAGGATGGATCGGGCTGCATGCCGCAGCGGTGTGATATTGATATTGCGCTTGGGCTGTAGGAGCCCCTCCGGAGTCTGAACCCCCACAGTGAGTGCGGGTACCCAAATGGATTAGGCTGCGCGCCACAGCGGTCATGTGCATTACATTGTATTCATGCATTGGTTCCTGTTTGTACTACGTGTCATGACATTTAGCACTCTTATATCATTGGCATCCATGCCACTTCTTGCACTGTTTACTAGATACCTTGGTGTTATTTGTTCGTGGAGTGTTGTGCCCAAGGGGCTGACTTATGTGCTGACTTGCACTATCTGATATCACATTCATATGCTTGACTGTTGGAAGAGGATATTTTCAAAAGAGGTTTTTCACTGAACCAGATATTTTTGAAGGATTTTCACGGTTTTACTGTTTTCTCAAAGGGTTGTATTGTCCTATATAGCATGATGGAGTGCTCTCACGTGATTTCTTGCCTCTTTGTTATTATTTACTCTTATTACTCATTGAGATGGAGTACTCACTTTACTCCCTGCACCTCGCCTGCAGCTGTAGGTATTGTTCACCCGGAAGCGGGTTAATAGCTGATTGAAGGTATTACTACTGTAGTGGCAAGGTGACCGCCAGCGTTCGCAACACCGGACTTTATCTTTTGGTTCCAGATTTTATTCTATATATTATTATTGGCCCAGTAGTTGTGTTCAGTCTTCTTTAGATACTCGTGACTTGTGACACCCCGGTCGGGTTGTGTTGTGTTGTAATTAACGGTTTTAATGCCATTTAGTTGTATTCTCTATTCATTATGTTTAATAATTGTTAAAGAGACGGTTTGGGTTAGTTGGCTGGCCTTGTCTTCACGAGAGGCACCATCACGACCAGGTTTGGAAATTGGGTCGTGACAAGTTGGTATCAGAGCCTAGGTTACTAGGTCTCATGAGTCATGAGCAGGTTTAGTAGAGTCTCGCGGATCGGTACGGAGACGTCTGTATTTATCCTCGAGAGGCTGCAGAACCTTTAGGAAAACTTCACTTTCTTGGAATTCTTATTGTGCGTACTTGATTCAGCTTGAGATATAACTCTTGAAATTCCTTCCACACGTCTGTATGCGCACGTGAGTGCTCTATATTATATGTGCCTTGATGGCTTGTGATTCCCCGATCGAGGGGCGAGAGGTAATCATTGTGAGTATATCGGGCCAGTCTGGAGGAATTGAGGCTGGATCCTTGCCTATGGTTTGAGCACCGAGGTGCTGATTGTGTGAGCAAATGTTCTGAACTTATGTATTTGGTATTGCCCTTATTATCTGGAATGGTTGTTGGATACCCATGTGGTGAGTATGTTAGTGCTGTGAGATGTATTGATATGACTTGGTAGTGACGAAGAAGTCTGCTAGATAACAGATGAACTGTTAGGTGATTCGATTCCTATTGTGATTCGATGTGCAGCCCGAATATGGGCGCGTGAAGAGTATTTTTGTGTCTCCTAGTTGGGGAGGGTACTGCATTACATGTGGCGATATGAGTTCAGACCCAAGAAGACTAAATGACTATGTAACGTATATGATGGTGGAAGGTATGCTGAAATACTAAATTGAGGCGAAGCATGTGGGATATCTCCTGCGGAGTGTTCTTAAGTGGTATGATCCTTATGTGTATGTTAGAAGATCTCATGTGTAATTGAAGGGTATGTGTTGAAATTTGAAAATTTGGGTTGCCTAAGAGAGTGGACTCCACTGGTGTAGAGATGGATGCGAGAAGTGCAGAGGATTTCGGTACTAGATGATCGGTGTTTTCACAAACTTGTAGACGATTTGAGTTTAATGTCGTTATTATATTGTGGCATCATTAGAGTAAAAGTATTATGGGTTATTGAATGTGTCCTGATAGACGGTTTTGAGCCAAGTTGGGGAGGTTGCTGTTGATTAGCTAATCGCACAGTTATGTGCTATGTTGGTTCCGTTTCAAGGTATTCTGGCGGATCGGTCCTCTTTGCAGAATTGAGCCGGGGATGGCACGAGTGAAGCAAAATTTTGACAAAGGTTATATGGTGCTTTCGTAGATGTGAGAAAATACTAGGATGTCTTGAGCTGTGGTTGACAAAGAATGCTCAGTGTATAGAGAAGGAAAATGGTTGCTTGTATTGGTATGAGATCATGTTCTGCGGTGTCAGAGTGCCAATAAGGCACGAGTGGTTTTGTCTGTTAAGTCAGGTAATTTACAGCTGTATAAGAGTGAATGACTCTCGAGAATGGTTTTATTGTGTTCAAGATTTTGCATGTAATAATAAAGTGTCTTAAGGTGGTGTATGTGGCTAGAGACTGTGTTTCCATTAGAAAAGGATCAATACTTGTGATATTTTATGTTAATTATGGGATTCTATGTATCAGTATCTGGGAAGTAATGGTAACGAATTCAGATTCGCAGGAAGTTCTTCAAGTAAAGTATTTTGGAACGTGGTATTTCTGGGAAGCATTGAGAGAGTACTCAGTGGATTATGGGTCTTAGACAGTGTGGTCTTATATTCGAGTCTCGTATATTAAACCTGGGTTAAGGTATTGTGGTGCTACAGCAGGGAAAAATATCAAGTTGATGATGAATCAAAAGGGAAACTTGATGGACGGAACAACCTGATAATAGACCGAATCGGTATGGTAAGGTCATGATTAATTCTTCATGTGTGTTCGAGGTAATGAGCTCTTACAGGCATGATGCAACAATGCTCATGAGTCTTGATAGCTTGCTTAGCCTGGTTTGGATAGAAGGATTTAGTCCTGGCAGTTTAGTTTGTGGTTAGGAAAAGGGAGATAG
This sequence comes from Nicotiana glauca, assembly GCA_026770625.1. NCBI lineage: Eukaryota > Viridiplantae > Streptophyta > Magnoliopsida > Solanales > Solanaceae > Nicotiana > Nicotiana glauca. Next base: position 17,556 of record MU779008.1, on the reverse strand, counting down.
AGTTCTCATGTTATCCTAGTGCAGTATGGTATATGCGATATGTTGTGGAGGATTGGAATTTGTGTGTTTAAGGTTCGGTTCAGTTCGGAAAGTAAAGTCATTAAATTCTTAAGCAGCACGGGTAGCTGCAGGTGATTTAAGAATCGATCTTCAGATGATTAAGGAAAGTGGTACTGCTATTCTAGTGATTTGACGGGGGTATATGTTCAGTAAAAGGGGAAGGTGATGTAAACTGATAATACTTTGGTGGTATTGCGGCATTTTCTTGTTGGATCGACTGTTCATCTTTGAGTTTGTTGATGGCACAGTGAAATTTTAGAACATCTCTCGTAGAATGAATGGGTACTTAATGTGTGATATGTATTCATATGGCGAAATTTGGGATCAGGTACAGTGACTCGTGTGCTATATGGAGTTGGAGACTGGGAGTTCTCAGGTTCAGAATGTGTAGCGGTTGTGGATCGTGTGTATTGGTACCGTTAGCGGCTATTGGGATTTGGAATCCCGAGTGGATCTTTCTTTGCTTGATATATTAGATTTTGGATATGATGTTGGGGTGTAGACCGATTGTCTCAGTGTTGGGTTATTCTAGACTATTGAGCTATGGGTTATGTCAGAAAATGCCACAGGTTGCATGACGGAGTGCGTCGGATTATATTCTAGCAGAGTGGTTGTATTCTAAAGACCAGCGGACGGCTGGGAAGGATTGATTTTCTTAATTGGGCCTTCGTGGCAGATGTCAGTGCATAGGTTTCTACTATTGATTCAGTTCCAGTATTGAGGGGCTTTTTCGGATGCGTTTCTTGTGGTCGGGCATGTCGTCGGGCGAGATTGTGGACTGCAGTAATTATTTGGTGCCAGGCACCGTATCGTACGGCTCCGGCAGGAGTTATAGTAGTGGAAGGAGTAGCTTTAGGCTTCTTGATATTGAGTTAGTTGGCAGGCCGAGGTGGCTATATATTTAGCTTAGAGTTAGCTTGGTTGGTCCCGAGTTGTATTGTAGAGGGATAGGTTGATTTGATCGTTCTTCAGCTTGTTAGTGATTTGGGGAGATCAATGAGTTGCTTTCTGTGCTGTGAGACGTTAAGATTTGTTAGATATTGGCTCATGTGGCGTGGTTCTATTGAGGATTCATAGAGGAAGTCGAACGGGAAGAGTAATTGAGTGTTTCTTGGTAAATGGAGTATTGGTTATGACCTATCAGGTTGCGTGTCATATGTTATTTGTGTTACCGTAGGTGTAATTAATTGCCTTGGTTTTAGACATCAAATTGTGCGTGGCTGTTGATTTTGAGCGTAGCGACTTGAGATGTGTCAGGTGCAACAGTGCTTGGGTAGGATCGCGCATTGTAGCAAGGCTACGTGGAGTTATGACCTTTCGAGGTAGGTTCAGGTGTTCTATCTCTATGATGTGAGACGGGGTCTCAGCCTTGTGTTGTGATGATACTGATGGACTTGAGCTACAGCTCTTTCGTTTGAGTCCTTTGTCATGATTTGAGTATGTTCAGACCGTTTCTTATTGGTGCGTGTATTATGCAAGTTGTTGCTTAGGCCTGTATTGAGGCGTCGTATAACCAGGGTGGTGTGTTGGATTCGAGGTGATCGTTAGAGTCATTAATGAATGAGAACAGATGTGATTTCAGCTTGTTAGAGGGTTAATATCGAGGCTTGGCCCAGAAATCTATTGTGGTATTAGTCAACAAGGAAGTGGCTTCATGTATGGGTGACCTGAGGAATGGTTACGGTTTATCGCGTGTTTTATTTATCGTTGGCAGTATATAAAAGTGATGGAATAAGACTTTAGCTAATAAGAGGTTTTCTATCGGTATTTGGTTATTGTGGGCAACTGCCGTGAATAGAGTCTATCGTTTCGAGTGTTTGGATTAAGTGGTATATCATACGGTTCCACCTGAGGTTGCAGGTGCAGTTTATTACAGCTGGTTCAGGACTATTCAAAGTATGGGCATGAGGTTGTGATCGTATTGATGGTTTCAGAAGTGAAAAGGTAGTTCTATGGTTTATGGGCTAGACTGGAATAGGTAATTTCAGCTATGATGTGTTGTCGGACCTATGAGAGATAGGGTGTCAAGGCATCACCCCGGGTATATGCTTGGTAAGGTCATTCAGCTATTGGGTTGCTTCTAGTACAACTCTGGGAACGCTCGGGGACGAGCGTTTGTTTAAGTTGGGGAGGATGTGATGACCCGACCTGCCGTCTCATGTGTTATTGCTCCGTTTCCCCCTTTTCATGCTTCTTCATGTTTTGTTAGCGGTATGTGGTGTGTTAGAGTTGATTTGGACTCGTTTTGATAAGAAATGAGACACTTAGACTCTTTAAGGAAGGCTTAAGTTGGAAAAGTCAACCAGAGTTTGACTTATGAGTTAGAGGGATCGGATGTGGTTTCCGGTGATTTGGTTAGCTCCGGGAGGTGATTTTTGACTTAGGAGTGCGATTAGAATTGATTTTGGATGTCCGGTGTAGAATTAGGCTAGAATTGGCGAAGTTAGTATTTTGGCGAATTCCGATTGATAGGTGAGATTTTGATCCGAGGGTTGGAATGGAATTTCGAGAGTTGTTGTAACTTCGATATGTGATTTGTGATGTGTGTGCAAAATTTCAGGCCTTTCGGACGTCGTTTGGTTGAGTTTTTGATCGAATGCGTGTTTCGGAAGTTTTGAAGAAACTTAGGCTTGAATCCGATGTGAACTGATGATTTTAGTGTTGTTTGATGTGTTTGAGTATTGGAACAAGTTTGAATAATGTTTTAGGAAGTGTTGGTTCTTTTGGTTGAGGTCCCGGGGGCCTCGGGGTGATTTCGGGTGGCTATCGGAAGGAAATTTGAAGTTGGAATTGCAGGTTTTTGGTTGCAGCAGGTGTTTCCGCATCTGCGGAAAGGAAACCGCAGATGCGGTTACGCGGAAGCGGAGGCAGGTATCGCAGGTGCGAAAAAGTTGAGGTTGAGAAATTTCCGCAGAAGTGGAAAGTTATCCGCATAAGCGGGTCCGTATAAGCGGAAGTTATACCGCAGGAGCGATTTTTTTTCATTCTCTTGATATTCCGCAGAAGCGGAAGGCGGGCCGCATAGGCGGTCCTGCTGATGCGAAATGTGGAACGCAGAAGCGGTAGGGGCCCTTAAGTGAAGGTCATGAGAAGCGAACGTAGACCGCAGATGCGGAGGTCGCAAAAGCGATATTTTCTCCGCAGAAGCAAAATCTGGGCTGGTCATAAAGGGTTTTATTGAAACATTTCATCCGTGAGGGTTATGTATTTTCCACCATTTTTGAGCGAGCTTTGAGAGCTTTGAGGCGATTTTGAAGAGGGATTTAAGGAGGAATGATTAGAGGTAAGTTCCTTGGCTTAAATACACGAGATTATGATAGATTTAACATGGAAATTGGTTGAAATTCATTAAAAAGGGGTAAAGCTAGGGCTTGGGTTTTTGATATTTCAAATTGGGATTTGATAGGTCATTTGAGCTCGGATTTGGGAGTTCTTGGTATGTATGGACTCGTGGCGAGACGAGGAATCCGGTAATATGAGTTTTGTAATTTTTCAAGAAGCAGGCCCGGGGCTCGGGTTTTGCTAGTTTCGAGATTTTTGCTATATTTTGATTGTTTTCGATTGGGTATTGTTCCATTGGCTTAGTATGATGTATTCGTTCTGCTTTTGGTTAGATTCGACGCGCGAGGAGGCCGAATTGAGGGGAAAAGGCATCGCGAGCTTGATTTTTCGCCGGTTCGAGGTGAGTAATACTTGTAAATGATATCCTGAGAG